>JAHREE010000174.1:1654074-1666879 GCA_033628505.1 Tringa tobata | reverse complement strand
GGCCTCCGGGACACGCTGCGGTGCCCGATCCGGCGGGGCTGGGTCAGTGGGGAGTACTGGGCCGTACCGGCGGTGGGTGGAAAGGGGGGACAGCGGCCCCCGGTGTGTGTGGGGCGGGGGGTGGCTCCGTGAGGGAGCAGGGTGTGCTCTGGAGTTTCCAGTTGGCTTTAGCAGAGATGCTGACTTCATACCGGAGAGCAGGGACTCTGAACCGAGCCCCCCGCTGCCCTTGTCCCACGGGACCCTACCGCCAACCCAACTCCTCCATTTCCACGCGGGGAGAGCTCAGAAACGGAGCCAAGGTTGCCTGCAGCCAAGGTTATTCATGTCCCTCATACACGACTCTCAAACCTTTACAGTAATTTTTGCCCCAAGATCAAGGTGTTCTTCCAATTAAGTGTAGTTTCATCATTTGCTATAAGCATATATGGTACTTAGAATAATTTTTTCCCCTAATGTATGTCCAAAAACACTTCACAGAGAATGTCAAGAGGAAAATAAGGAGCTTTGCAGTGATGCTAAGAAAAGTGCTTTTGTTCTAGGAGAAGAAGCTCCCGCTAGATGAACTGATGACGTGAGACAATGGGACAGAGAGAAAGATTAAGATGAGGAGCGTAATAGCTAAGAAAATAAACGGCTATAAGATCGGAAAGATAAGCTGAGCCGCGTCCATCAGGAGAGCAGTGTTTATGTTGGATCTGATGCAAATGGGATGCTAATGGCAGTGAAGGAAAGATGCAGGGGGTCCTGCTTCATGGAGGAAGCCAGCTCAGGGCAAGGGCCACTCCGGTAAGTGCAGGCTTTAAGAGAACAAAAAGAACATAGACCATAGATAGAATGGTTGGTGTTAAACAAGCTGTTTTCTGCTCCATATGATACTGACTTCCAGTCAATCAGTAATCAAGCAAAAGTGTCACGGGATTAACTATATCCCTTGTACTCTTTTTAATCTTATGATAAACACTGGTAATTGTCTAGTAGCACGCTTTAGGCTACTCCACTTACTCTGTACTTCCAAAGCCTTATCCCCTGCTAGCCCAGGAACTGGTTGGTAGTCCCAGTGAGAAACTGTGCTCTAGGAAAATGCATCTATTCATGGGCTGTTAATGAGACTTCATTTGCACTAGCACCGTGTGATGCAGTCCCTGCGGTTGTGTTACAGAAGAGATCGGAATAACACACCTCACATCCACGTGAATGTGTGCTCAGGCAGCAAAGCCACTTGTATGAATTAGTTTTAAGAAAAAAAATCAGCAACCATGTATTTTTCCATTAGTCCAGTCTTTTTTGTTGTTTCTGCTGGCATGAGCCGAATTTGTTTGTATAACCGTGGTGCTCAGACTTGTCCCCCGAGGAGTTTGTGCTGTGCTTAATCACCGCTTATGAAGTCTATCATCTAGTTTATTTTTTTCCTGCTTCACTGTGCTGGGATCAAAATCTCTGGAAAGCATTCACCTGTAGAAGTAGTGGTGTTTTAAATGGCAAGCACATTTCCCTCTCTCTGTAACTTTGTCAGATAACGTTGCTGATACAGTCGTGTCTCACAGACCAAAAATCGTTCAGTGTCAGCTGAGAGAGGAGGTGCATCTTTCACCAGTTATTGCCAGTGCTCAGGGTTACATCAGATTAAAGTCAAGATGAACTAGCATAACTCTTGAATTTAGCTGTTTAGACACTATTCTACAATCCCTGGAAGTAATTCTGTCGTCTTCTTCCCCATCAAAACCAGGGAGATATTCAAACAGGAAGAATAGGTGCATAAAGACAAGGTAAATGTGTGACACCAAAAAAAAAAATCCTGCAACTCCCAACAGAAAAGGAACCCCTCGAACCACAGCAGTGTGTAAAATATCAATAACAAGTCTTCCCTCCCAAACAAACCGAGGACAGTGCTGTCACCTTCCCATCTGAACTGAACCAGCACGTCACCTGCACAGCCTTCAGAGCCAGCGAGGAAGAGAAGATCCACTGGGACCACTTCCAGGCAAGTGGACACATCTGCATCTGTACGGGGAAAACTTTGCTCCCCAGAAGTTATTTCAATTTCATCCCTTTCTCAAGTAAAATAATATAACAACACCGTGCCATGTGCCCGGGAAATGGCAGTTTCAGAAGAGCTGAAGAAAGTGTTCTCCCTTATTTTTAAGTCTTTTGCCAACTGCTGAATTTTTCATGATGTTTTTGGTCTAGGTTTCAGAGTACTTCCCTCAGGGAACACCATCGCTCTGCAGCGTTCAGGGGAAGATATAGCAGGGAAAGTGAAGCAAAAGCTGAGCTCCCATCAGAAGCTTCCTGTCTTTCAAAGCCCCATGTTTGCCTTAAATACCTTGAGACAACTTTCCAAAAGCCACATAAGAGGCATTTCTTACTTCTCATTTCCATTTTAAGAAGGTACCTCGTCTGGCAGAGTGTGTTTAAGAGAGTTTGCACTGGAGGAAAGGGGTATTTCTGAAGCTGAAATCCTTTTGGGAGACACGGGTGTCCTCAGCACAGCTTCTGGGAGAGGCATCCGGAGAGCAGTGGAAATTACACATCACAGCAAGAGCGTGGGAACAAGGGAGTGAGCTCACAGAGCTGGGCAACCACAGGCAAAGCTACACACATCTCTCCTGCTATTATCAATCACTAACGAGTTCATCTCTCGAGGGCAGAAACAGATTTACTGGAGTGCCATGAGCCATGGAAACTGGGAAGGTTTAGGCAGTCACTGGACATGGTGCAATCCCAGTCCTTAATTTGTTCCTACCTGAAGGTTTTAGAGAGAAAAAACTCTGTCCCTGTTTTCTCTGCTGCCCTTTGCCCATTCCACTTAGAAACGAGTCCTTTGTGTCTGTCTGTGAGGATTTCCCACAGCACTTAACACAAAATAGTGATGAGAAAGGGTGCATTTATCTTCGGATCCATTCCCTGTGTTTCACTTGTTTGCAATGAATATACAACTGGGAATATACAATTTGGGAAGAGAGAAGTAAGAAGATGAAGTACTTCCCTCCCAGTAATACTCTGGAAGAGGCAGCCAGAAAGCATCAGCCAAAGACTAGAACAACCCCAAACAACCCAAGGTGCAGCTCTCAAATGGTAGAACTGGGTCTAATAAGCTAGTCCCTGGGGGCTTGCAGCATCCCTGGGCAGGAACAGGAGCACCACCCGTAGTTAGGGCCCCCCTGTGGGAAATGCTGCTTTCTGCCACTGAGGAGCAGCTCTGCTGAAGCAGGAGTGGCAAATTTTCCTAGAAAATGTCTGACTCGAGCTGTGAGTTTGTTGGTTTAGTTTTTGGGCTGTTTTGCCTTTAAAAAAAAGCGCTAGCTAGAACAAGCCAGTCATGGGAAAACCAAAATATATGGAATTATTTTTACTACAAGGGTTTTTTTGACAGCTGGATGCTGCCTTCATCAGCCATGCTCCATCATCTCACAGCTCCCAAGTGTTCGCTGATCTCCTCAGATCAGCCCAGCACTCTCTGTCATCAGGCTTCTTGGGACTTGCCTTTGCTGTTGTGCCCTTGAATTCTCCAGGGCTGCTGATGCAAAGCCATCGTCCCCACTGCTGCTTTTGGTGATGCCCACGAGGGAAGAGGTTGGAGTTGAGAAGCCTGGGTGAAATGCAGAACAAGAAATGGGACAAGAAATTAAAAAAAAAAAAAAAATTTTAAAAAAGGAAGGTATTTGGGAATGGGATAGGAGGGCCAGGATAAATAAAGAAGAGCAGGAGCCAAAATGGGGCAGGTAGAGGCAGGCAAACCCCGTTCAGCGCCGCTTGCAGCACTTCCAACTCGGGATGAGTTTCAAGTCTCTACATGCTCACCTTATCTTCCAACAACAAAAGGAAACCCACTGCTGAGGACCTTCGCTTTGCTCATCATCCAGTTTAGGGCCAAATATGTGATCAAGTGTTAGGTTTCCTTTCCTCACGTCTTTGTTTCCCTAGAGATGGAGAAAATTATTAAGTAAAGGAGTGTTAGACCTATGGAGTCAAACACTATCTGTATTAGGTCAAATTAGTATTTATGAATACTCACAAACTGGAAAATTTCAGAATTAATTTTAGTATCGAATTTCAGCAAAAACGGTGTTATGGTGCTGTCTTGGTCAGATGCCACTTGTTACTGTGTTTTGTTCAGTGCACAGGATTGTCACTATGGGTAAAGACTGCATAATGAACAAGCAAGGAAACTGCAGAATAAGAACCGTTAAGATTTTCCCTAAGAAAATTGAATACCGTTTTGGATAATTGTCTTTTTTTTTCCTGTCTGCCAGAAGCTTTTTTTCTGATACTGAATAACTCACTTAAACCAGAACCTGCCCATTAACCATTACTTTTGTTATAACAAAATCTTATCTCATCTGGAATCAGACCTGCTGCTACATCTTCTCTTCTCCAGGAAAATAGGCCAACCACTTGGGACTTTTGAATTATGTATTCCTTAGGTATTTGGTTTAACATAAAGGCTCACATTCAACTCCCAGCTAAAAATCACCAATCCTCCTTCTTTCCAGGCTCCTTGTTCAGTCTGAAGTTTTTCTTTCTCTCTGTTGGTACAGGTAATTCCATTCAACACTTCCCTTCAGCTGACAAGTCAACCGTGTCACACCGTACCCCGTGAGAAGGTGAGTTTTCTCCAGCCTGCAACCCTGCCCTGTGTTACTCTTTGGTATTTAGTCACTTGACTCAATCACCATCTCCATCCCCTTTTCCCCAGTTCATCATCTGGGAAAAAAATGATCCAATTGGATTGGAAAGCCCAAGTCCTTTCAGAGAGGGCTGAAAAAGCTGAGGGCTTTTGCAGGTTTGTTCCCCCTTTATTCCATCTCTAGGCAATTGGTATGAGGACACTTGAGGCCAAATTTGTGAACATCCAAGTGAAGCTGATAGATACAGTGCATTAAGTGAATGAAACACTGTAAAAAGCCAAGTATTCTGAGAACCTGAGATGTCAAAAAGTAATGGACACAGCATTTTTTTACCTTAATTTCTCTTGCCAGTGTCTTATCTGTTAAATATCAATAATAACAGCTGAATAATGCAACTCTTCATTTTGCAAGGACATCATAAAAATAATTCTTCGTATTCATAAAACACTGTCATGCTACATCATAAAAGCATTTACGAGGAAACATACTATGTTTTCAGGGTAGCTTAGGTGCTCTGTGTTAAGTACGCCCAGCAACAGTACCTTGGATGGAAGAGAGAGAAACAGTAAGCAAATATTAGTAGCAATTAGAATATATTTATATTGTTATATTTATTACTAATCATACCAAGTACAATAAATGAAAGGAAAGGCTCCATTTCATGTGAGCAGTTACCTTGCTAAGGATATTGGGAAAGCACAAATGTGCTGTATAGTGCTTTGATTTATATGGCATTTTACTTTTTAAATGTGCAGCGTCCCCTTAACAAGGTAGAATTGAAGCCATTACGATCCATTAAAACAGTTCTAAATGTCTGATAGTCGAGTCCCTGACATCTTTCCATTAAGATTTCTTGATTTGGTCTATATCTGTTTTTTTGTTGTTTTTGAACTGCATTAGCTGTGAATGCCCCAGCCGATACCCTGGCTGTCAGGTTTGTGCTGGTGTTAATACTGATTTAATTGGCAATGCTGATTTTGACAATACTGATTTAAAATGCAAATGTAAGGGTTTGGGAACTCCAACTTCCATTTGCAAGAATTCTCCTCTGGATTTCTTCTATCTGCCTATCTTTACTTTTTTCTTACAAGTAAAGCCTTGTTCACCACTGTCTTTCTTCCTAGACACAACAAGCAGCAGCGAACTTTACCTGGAGCTTGTCACCACCAGCCAAATGGGATGCTGTTGAGTGATCTGGTGGACTCCACAACCACCACGGGGAAGTAAACACGCCATCTCTACATCTTCAAAGAGGGAGAAGATTCTCTTGTTAAACAGATTTTGCAACCTGGTAAGAAAAATAAGAATAAAACTTATAAGAGCACCACAGCGTTTAAAGAATTTTAGGATTTGCTACTCTGACAGTGACCTGCTCTTAATTGGGATGTTCCGTTTTGAGAGCTTCTGTGCATGTAACGGGTTACGGGGCCGGAGCAGGCACAGACTGAGGCGAAGCGCGGGAAATAATTACTATTTCCAGCCAGGTAATATATTCGCCTCTAGAACAAATATTTACTTGTAAATGTGGTTTGTTGGTGTGACAGCTATAAAACAGGCTCTAACAATTTGCCTAATGCTAATTTACATACAATAAAAGGGCATTTACATAACACTAAGGAGCAAACCTGTAAAAACAAGGAAGCGTGCCGTTAGCTTAAAAGTGTCCCGTTGAGGCAGCGTGGTATTGAAGTGACAAATATGATGCATTTCTGTTTTCACTGCGTGTTTCCTTGAGTTTGTGGGTTCAAGTCACAGCCTTAATTGCATTTAAAAGCAGGTTTGGGGATATGAATTTCCTCTGTAGCTTTTACATCCCAAACTAAAATAGAATGCAAAACTTAGGCATCATTAAAAGAGAGACAAAGGAAAGGGAACTGTGAGTAGGTCTCAGCAGCTGGGATAATCTCCCAGGGGGAGAGGTGGAAACCTTAGTCCATGAGTCATTTCATACCGAATAAACAAAGCACCAGATTATAAATTGTAAAGCATGATTTTTTGTTGTTGTTGTCCATTGACAGAGACAGGACTGCTTGACTTAATGGGGCTTTTCTTTTTTTTAAGTTGTGTAGTAGTAGAAAGCATGGACAATGATATAGATACACTTTTTCTTCGTTTCTCATTGTCATTTTGGTTCTTGCTGTAATGGCAATATAGTAAAGACGAGTAACTGTGGCCCCTGCACTGTGAAGTAAAGCTTTTTTTCTGAGATGGAGCCCTTAAGAACTGCTGAAATTCAGGACCCCATTAGAAGGTGGCCACCACTGATATGGTCACATAGTGTTTTAATTACAGGTCCATAAAAGGTTTTGCATGCCCAACTGTCACAGGTTTGGCTACTAAATGCCATGCTTTGGTGCCAAAGCTCTGAGGAAGGCAGGCGAGTGAGCTGTGGATGCTGGCACGGCCTGCTCTTGGTCTCCAGTGGAATCCAGGGGACTGTCAGGAGGCAACAAATAACCCCTTTGCATCGGTAGAGTGGGAGGATGTCTGTAATCAAACGCAATTATGGAATCGCTACCAGTCAGAGCAGCTGTAATCTTGCCTGTAATCAAGGACAGCATTATTGCAACATTTATTACTCTCAAGAACAATCTGAGATTTATGGATCCTTGGAAAGAAAAGCATTATTTAGCAAATCTATCTATATGTGTTATTTGCCCAGAAAGAGACTTCTTTCTTTGAGAGATCAGGACAGTTCTGGTTAAGTAGGTCTTCTGGATAATTTCTTCAGATTCTTCATAGTCTTGAATGACAAAAAGCCCACATATTACTTGAAGAAATTCTTCCCAAGCTTGTCATGTGCAAACTTGGACTGGCCAGGCAGACCTGAACACACACAATTTCCCTGATGCTTGAGATCTAACGTAACCGCTACTGCCGGAGGTGTAACTACTGCGTTCAAATAAACAGCTGAAATCGGTGTCGTCATGCAGAAACTGAACTCTTTGATCTAATTGTTCAGTTATTGCAAGCCCAGGATGAAATGTCTCAAGGGGAAGGCCTTCTCCTATAGTACTGAGTTATGGGTTTGGCTCTTCCAGCAGACAGTATCTCTCTGTTACATGAGAGGGAATGTTAAACAGAAAATGTATTTTGAAAAAGGATGATACGTGAGATAGCTCATCATAAGAAGCATAGAGAAAGGGAGTAAGAAGTGCAGTTGATAATGTGAAGGTTGAAGAAGCTGTATCTCTTAATTTTGGAAAGAAGAGGGAAAGCAAGAAAGCTTTTGTGACTGTTTAGCTCACAAGGGGACCGAAGACAGCTCTGAACTCAGGAGGGGATGTGGGTGGGAAAGCAATGGAAGAGGAAAAAGCTTGTTGCCTTAAAAATATTACCTAAAAAGATTCAGATGCCAACCAATAACACCACCTCAAAGCTCCCCAAGGAAATTGTGTGTTGTGTTCTACAGGTCACGTGGGTGATCTGTAGAGTTGATCTGGAGGGCACAGGAGCCGATGCGGACCACTCTCCGTACCCAGCCTCTGAGGCTGGGAGGGTCAGCTCCTCTGTTTGTCTGTGTGGCGACAGTTCTGACAAATACCTCTCAGATATAGCAGCTTTATCAGCGAGAAGAATCTGGGCCACCATGCAAAGAGAATCCTCCCAGTGGTGTGTCAGGCTTGAGGAAGGGTGTGATTATCATTCCAGAGGAGTGTGATGGGAACCTGTGCCTCCTGTTTGGCTCAGCAGTGGCGAGATCAAGGAGGCTTCTGCTCTTTGCTCTGTTCTTCTCTTCTCTCTTTTTATTTCCTTTCTTTCAGCAAACAACGTATCTTCATATTAACTTATTTTATCATGTAAGATGTCCAAAGCATGAACCAAAACCCCAAGGCACTTGGAAATGGATCTCCAACTAGATCATCAGCAAAGTACTACATAGAGGGGAGTTTCCCATCTTGAGGTGCTTGGATGGCTGCTGGCTCTGATCAGCATCTGAAAACAGTCGGGTGGATTCTTTCACCAGACTGAATCAGCTCTGCCAAGCCCGGTGTTTCAAGACTTCTCCACCAGCCAGGGCCTCATAAACCTCTGGTCCCCACATAAGGGTGATGTGGCACTTCCACATCTTTGCTTGGACGAGTCTTCCAGATGGATGTTGCCTGTTCTGTCACTCCAAAGAAGCAGGCCCTCATCTAATGAGATCAGGTGCCTGATCTTCCAGGTCTCCTGAACTCCTGCATGTCCTTTTTTTTTTTTCTCCATGGGAAGGACAAGCATTTCAAACACCAGATGGGAGAGCTCCAACCACATTGGGCTGTGCTTCTTTATGGGTCATAATCCAGAAACAAAACATCTGTGTGTGTCTGGGGCTTTGTTTTGGTCTCGCAGGTCCAGTAGCAATAATGGAGCTGAGCTTAGAACTTAATACACGTGAAGATACAGTTTTAGAGGCTGACACAGCTCAAGATTAAAAAAATAACCACTGCATGACAACAGCAAGCAAGATGACTGATATTTTTAAAACCAGACAGGTTTCTGTACAGAAGGCCCTCTCGTCACTGGTGGCTGCAGAAAGGAAGGAGCAGAGGCAGCTGCAACCACCTCAGCTTCAGAGATGGGGCTGCCAGGAGTCAGTCCTGCAAGAAAACACCTGGCTGGCCTTAACGAACATTGTTTTCTAGAATGTTCCCCACGCTCTGCTGGCAGGGAAATATACCTGCCCTGTAAGCGAGAACAGAAAGAGACAGTTCTCAAACAGCACATGGTTTGACTTAGAAAAGCTTTCCTTAAGGGCAGAATTAATTATATACCATACAGATCTATTATATATTCTGTTTATACAATTACAAAGCATTATGGTTAATTAGTTGTGGTACAGACTCTCCTGAAGCAGAATCTGGTTAGAGAATAAACAAAGCGCTCAGTCAGCTGCGACGGTGGTTAACGACTTGCACTTTCATATCACCTTTCACGCCAAACTCTCTTGAAGTGATTTGTAAGTTATGGAATCCAGTGGGCTAGAGTTTTATATTTCTTTTTGGTTTTATATAAAATCAGAATGTGCTGATGTGAAATGGCCTGGTATTCTCACACCTTTAAGAAATTAAATTCAGAATATTACCTAACCATCTTTAATTGAACTGTTTTTCCTGTTCACTGCCCTCACACCTGAGTGGTTAATTGTGATTCTGTTATGGCTGGCATTGTATATAGGCAGAACGTATGTACTTCTCCATCCCCTTTTCCCCTCCTGGTATATACAGCTCTGACTGGCAGCACTGGGAACCTCTATCTGCCTCACTATTCTAAAAATAGGGGTGAAATCCTGATTGTGAAAAGATTTTGATTGGGCTGAAGCGTGCGATACGGCGTAGGTTTGGTTTTCAAACTGTATTTTACATTATTTTAATGCAATGAAATGGGCTGACATGCCACGATATTAATGCCTCAAACCGACCGACATCTTTGAATTTAATTACTTCTTTTCCGTCACATTATTTAGCCCTGAGTCTTATTGTTGTGTATGTGCTGCTGCAGGTGTCCAGGGAGAATAAGTGGGTTTGGAAATCTCTTCAGTGTCATGAGTAGAGCTAAAGAAAAAAAGAATTCGTATTATTTGTGGTGTCAGGGGATTATTTTTACTGGGGTTACTGTGCACACTCAGAAAGGCCGTTCTTAAAGGAAAAGAGCTTGCAATATTTATAGGAGAAACTGAAGTAAAAAGCAAGAAGGAGGGAGCGAGAGGGAAGTTGGAGTATGTATTTAGTATACACTAGATATCTACACTGCGAAATGTAGCACACAACATATTTACAAATCTACAAATAAGTTAAAGAGAGCATTCCCCACTGAAAATACCAATTTGCAGTTTCCTGAATGCATCGTGAAAGTCGTGGGATTTGAGCTAACTTTGAAGGAAGGCTGCATAGGGTTTTTTTGCGGTCTATTTTGCAGATAGTTCTCTAGAAGAAAGCCTGAAGGATGTGTATGAAAGAACTTCTGAAAGAGATATATGGGCAACCAAAAATGGCATTGTCAGCTCGGGACAACGAACTGCCCAGTAAGATACAAGAAGGGATTATAGATGAGTGCCCACTGGACACCCCTAACTTATATGGAAAGTGGCAGTAAAGGGGAATGCCAGGAAAGGCTACAAAACCAGGCTGATAACATCAGAGCAAGAATTCAGGAAGGTCATCTTGACTTCAGTGTTCTAGTCGCAAGGGGAAACCTTGAAAAGTGGGAAACTTGCATTGTAGAGGTGGCAGTTGCATTGATGCAATCACAAGAAATCACCTGAGAAAACACCCAAGTAGAAGAATAAGAGGTAAAAATAGAAGCTGGTGAGTTACCTGTTGAAAGAGAAAGCTGGGACGGAGATCTGCTATGGCTGGAAGAAAAGTCAAGAAACTGGGAAAGATTTGGAAAAGAAAACAAGAAAAGATGGAGAGTTGAGAGGAGACAAGATTTCAGCACCACAGTGCGATCGATAGTGTCACAGGCTGTGGAGAGGGAAGGAGTCCCGAGATTCGGTCACATCGTTAATAGCCACCTCAGAAGAGGTAAGTGGAGCATACACAGCTGGAATTAGAGATGACTTGGGAAAAGGTGAAGTTGGCAGAAAAGCCATCCGAGGTAGTTGTTTCAGGCAATGCATTGTTTCATTTTAGAAGTTATGGGGAGGAGGAAAACTCGTTCAGAAATGTGAGAGCAAAATGAAGTCAAATGTAGGATTTTAAACAATATGGCTGAGACAAAAATTCTTCTATGTGTGTTGGGATGGCCACAAAGAGTTAAGCAAAACAAAGAACAGGGTGAAAAAATCCACCCCAAAATAGCAAATTAAAGGATTACTGGTAAAGGAGGGGTAAAATGAAAATCTGATAAGATTTGCCAGGATAAGGAATTGGAAGAGAGGGGAAAAAGCGGGAGAGTGAATGAAAGGAGAAAGAATGTGGATTTGTTGATTAGATCTTCTCTTAAAAAAAGAAAGAACTGATAACATGGATAAGAAGATGGCAGAGGCGTGTGAAGTTGGTTTCAGGAGAGTGTTATTTAAATTAAATGTTTGTATTTTACAAAGCAAATATATTTGTAGATTATAAATATGCAGTAGTCATCACTTCATTTGAATCAACATGACCAATCTGTAAAAAGTAAAAAAACTTTTTCTAATCTTATGTCTGAAGTATAAAAAATACTAAGATCCTCAGACAGTGATTAAAAGTTTAAATATGATCATAAATTTCTGTGGGAATTGGTTATTTTTCAGTCAACTATCAGAGAGCCAATTTGTGTCTTCTGCCACTCAGGAAATACGTTATCTGTGTAGACGGAAACAAGATGACATTTTCAAAAACATTACTCCCTAGTAGATAGTAACATTTGGTTAACACAGAGATTTTAAAAAATAAGTTTTATGCCTGTGGTTTATGCAAGTTAAATTCTTGCTATTAGTGTTTTCCAGCTCCCAGGCATTTCCCCGCTTCCTCAAAAATAGCCCCTAACTGCTGCGTAAACCTCATTTCTGCTTCTTATTTTTGCATACCTATAAATTAAGCTTCTCGCTGCTTAATTTTAGCAGTGACGGTGATCAGACACACGGGGGTAGAAAAGATTTAGAAGCTCGGCTTGTACATCCAGTTGCCCAAAAAGCTGGAATATTCCATCCAGTGGAGGTTTAAGTTCCCAAATCAAACAGCTTTTCTCCTTTCAAGTGGCAGACTTTCCAAAGAGGAGTTCTCGCTTACAAATTCCCATTGAAGAGTTTGTTAAATTTAAATTTCAGTATTGTATGTGCGGAAAATAGCAATAAAAGTTAGCTATGCTGAATAACGCTAAAAATGTCCCACTTTATGAAATGCAAGTGAGGAATTTTAAGTGCTATTAGTTTCATAGAAACACTCAAGAACTCAAAGAGCTGTACAGGAGTCTTATGTAGAGGCCACTAACGTAAAGAATAACTATGAAGTTTATGAGAACAGAGAAGGGTTTAGCTTTTGCGGTAGCATTTTAAATAATGTAATTATTTTAAAACTGTAATACATCCACAGAAACTGTGATCCTGTCATCCAGGGGTTGGGATGCATCCAATGGGCATCGTTGGGATGTCTGAGCTCCAGGTTAACACACACCTCTCGCTTTTTAAAGTTTTGTAAGAGGCAGATACTCGTGCGTGGGCTTTGTTCAGCCTGCCCGTGGTCCAACACGTCTTTCCCAGGGTGTGGTAG
>JAHREE010000174.1:1617767-1639202 GCA_033628505.1 Tringa tobata | reverse complement strand
TTCTATGATTTCTTTTACCTTCCCTTACTGACTCTGGTATCTTTAGAGGGCAGGGAGCAGAGGAAAGCTAGCAGGGAAGTTAGGAAGAAAACCCGCACAGTTCCCCTCCTGCAGCTTTCCAAGCTGTGAGTGCTAAACCCCAGGCAATAGCTCTGTAAGTTCAGGAAAAACCCTAAAACCTCTCGTCTGTTCTCACCAGCACAGTTATTGTCAAGTGGAAGGGATCTCAGCTTCGATAACTGCCAGTTGAGAACCTGGGCTCACGTTGTGCATCGTAACAAAATTCATAAACGTCCTCTGCTCTGGACACGTTCTCTTGCTCGGAACACTGCCAGACACACAGAACTCATAGGTACTTAAATTTGTAGCTGCTGTAAACTTATAAACTTCCCTTAATTTCTACTCTGCACAAGTTTGTTACGTTCCCTCTTGAAATAACTAACCCGGGGAGCACTTCTGGAGGTGCTGGTTTTCACTTCTGGTCCATCAGTCCCGTGTTCTGATGGGGAGAGCAGGGCCAGAAAGCCCCAGATGAGAAAGAGGAAAAGATTCCATCGAGGAATCAATTAAACAAGATTTTCAAAGACCCTTCTCTGCCTCTCCCCGCTCCCACATTCCCAGGAAAAACGATCCCTCGCTCGCTGTCTTACTCCCATAGCTCAGATGATAATCAGAAATGCCTAAAATCCCGTGTTTGTTTGGTTTGGTTTGGCAAATTATACTTTTATGAACACCTGTTTATATCTTAATTGTCCCGTGAGCTGGATGAGCTCAATTTACAATGCAAATTAACGATCGTGTGGCAAAACTAACTTCAGAGAGGGAAAAAAAATAATAATATTGGAGAGCACAAAGCATCTCAGATCTTTTTTCCTCCAGAAACCTTACATTTCTTAGAAGGGTGCCAAATGGGCAGCCCCAGAGATGAGAGCCCCTTCTGCTCACAGCAGGTATTATTTATTGACGACACCGGAGCAAGGACTAGGTTTCCTCACCCTCAAATCCTGCTTCACATTTCAAGGTGACACTGCAGTAAGGAAGCACGAGTTACATCGGAATTATTTTACTGCTAAACATCATTTTACCATACTCGGGCTCCGCACACTGTCAGGGAGGTTCTCATAGTCTAGAGAAGCTGCTGCTAGTGGAGTAGGCAAAACAGTATCATCAATAAAGCCTGAAATGGCTGGGAGCAACGCAGTACAGATGAGTCAGGAACAAATTCAGGTCATTATAACAAATGCCATAATCTGATCTCAGATCCAATGGTCTTTGAGTCCCAACCCCTCACGAGAAGCTCTTGGGTCCAATCTGACAAGATTAGTTACAGCAGAAAGCACTCAAGATTTCCTGTTTGAGTTTCACACAAAACCACCACTGTCTTCCCCATGAAAATGGCTGTTTTTCACTGTCTTCAAATGTTCATATTCACTTCTTCATTTATATCAAGTCACATTTTTGGTTACTATTATTGACTGACGTCCCAACAAATCACGCAATGGGAAAAATACACAACCTGAGGAGGACAATTCTTTAATAAAGTAGGCAAAACCCAAACATGGGGTAGAAAAGCACTGGTCAAAGTTCATGTGCAGAGTTAACTGGAGATGGGCTGCGGGGAAACTGTCACACTTGCAGTGTCATTCCCTGAATACTGTGGAGTCCACCCTTTTATCTGGTACAGTGTGTCACGTGGGTTAGGGCATATATTGTATTATCTCCACATCATACTGACTACAGAGAAAAAAGTTCCTGTCCTCAACAGTTGAGGTTACAAGAAGTAATTTTTCAACCCAGCGTTACAGGCAACCACTGCCCTTTGCCATGCAGAATTGATCCAAGAATCATGGAATTTCCTAGGTTGGAAGAGACCTTTCAGATCACCGCGTCCAACCATCACTCCAGTGCTGACAGAAACCATCACTGAACCGTATCTCTAAGCACTACATCTACCCGTCTTGATCTTATCAAGGCAGACATCCTTCTGTGCTTCCAAACCATAGACTTCCCTTAAGCTAAGATGCATTTCACTGTTATGCTGGAGAAGCCCCAGCAGTGGAAAGACCTTGCTGAAGCCAACCTGACCAGCAGGCTTCTATAGCGACTGTGGAAATGTAAGGAAGAACCGGACACTCCAGTAAAGACCATCCATGGCCCAAGCTGGTTCCAGTGCAAACACCAGCACGAAGGCACGTGACGCAATCAAAGGTGAGGTTAGGAAATGCCTTGTGTTTCCACCTGTGCACTCCTCAAGCACAGACAGAACTGCAAGTCCTGCAGAATTCGATATCCCGCATTACTCACGCGGGTTCCTGCTTAAATGCCTGACTTATTTCTCCAGAATACAACCTATTCAGAGCAGGTTCTCTCGACATGAGCTCAACCAAGCCCTGCCAAACGCTATGACACACAGTCCTGCTATCAGAAACATTAATTGAACATGCTTATAAGATCACCAAACAATTTACATCTCACCAAACACCAGAGACTCAAGAAATCAGTTAAATTCCTGGAAGGTAGGGTCATCAAATTGAATTCAAATAAGCAAGGTGTTTTCTTCCTTCTTGGTTTGCAACCCAAACCAACAGGAATAAAAGAAACGCTCCCTAAATATATATGGTGGCTGGCCACCAGGTACTTACTGCGCTCCGACAACAAGGGTGTTATATGTTATTTCAAAACTAACTTCAATATAAAATTGCCCTCTACAGTAAACTCTTCCTTTTTGCTTTTTTTTTTATTTAAAAAAAAAGTGTTTCTCAGCTGCCTTTAAAAACATCTAATTTGCAGCATCTCCGTGTGCTAACCAGAAGGTCTGCCAAGAGGCTCGTAAGGAAGAAAAAATGCAGAGCTGAACTTACAGTGCTCCGAAGAAAAATCAAAGACCGGTGCTAGCATTGCCCTCATCCAAATTGTCAAACAAGTTTTTCCAGCAAAAAGTGATGAATTTTAAGAAATTTGTACTTTCTGGAAAAAATAAAGGTTGTTTGGTTTTTTTCCTAGAAGCAGAGCCGTTTTCCTTAAAAAGACACTTGGGAGAAAAATCACGGTATGTTCACTCTCCCAGAATATTTACTATGAATATCCAGCGATATCATAATGATGAGAGACCTACAACACTACTGGGGATTTAGGAATATTATCCGTATTTCGGGTGATTCTGCAGTATTACAGCCAGTAGTGTACCATCACATACCTCACAAGTTACGGAGCATCGTGAAGTTATTTCTCACGTATCTAGAAATGGAAATTGTCTTTAGGGGATTGTTCTCCCAACTGTGACATACCTTTTAGTTATTTTTCTTTTTAATTTTCTGCTTTAAAGCATGCTTTTCAGCCATTCCTAAGACTGGAATGGAATCAAGGTCAGGTTAAAGTCGCTGAAATCTTAAATAAATAAAAAAATCTAAAGAAACAGTGAAAAGTACCTGTGACATTCTACAGTTTTTCATTATTTTCACAAAGTTCTCCCCTGCAAAGCACAGTAGGGGAATCTTCGCTGAACCTCACTTTCAGTATCAATAACCATGTATATTTGTACATCCTTATTGACATTAAAGCAAATAGAAAAGTGTAATTATTTAGAACTGGCTTTTTCTCTAACGCAGCAACAATTTGATACTTTAAATGCAGAATGAACTTTCTGTAATTAGTACATGCTCCTTGCCCTCTCTAAGGGATTTAACTGTTAATCTCTGCAGAGGTTGCCATTTGAACTCTGGATACTTCAAACATCCCCCTGTAAAAGTGTGTTAGTTGAATTTTCCTGGTAAATACTGGAGGTTCCTGTGAGTTTCATTTATGAAACCCTTGTAAAATGCAATTCTACCCTGAAAAGCATTATGAAGTACCACCAAAGACTGCATATCTACTGTCTAACCCAACTCATTTGTTCATCCTAGGAGAAAAACATTTTTCTTTGCTAAGAATTTTGCAAACTCAAACCAGAACAAGATGAAGGTTCTGTTTCCAGTTAATCTCCTGTAATAACAATTGGGCACAGAACATATTTGGAGGGGGGGTCGTGATAAATTTAGCAAATATGTTGAACTTAATATAATCAAAATTGTATAATGTTAATTTTTACTCCTAATTCCTACTTTTATGTCTTTCTTCCTGATTCCTATTATTTAATTATTTCATTTAATAATTGTTTAAAGACAGAGAACTGGAACATCTCAAACACAGGTATCTATAATGAGAAACTATAAAATTGTGAACAAACAGGCATAAGGTGCAACATGAACAAAGACTGCAGAACTGAGAGAAAACAGAAATAAGAAGGAAGCAGAAAGGATTCTACACCTTTATTAAAAATGCTAAGTCTTAATTTCCCGCCATAACAAAAATCATTACTGTGTTATCTTTCCTTCTATCCCAACCAATTTTAGCACTTTTGAATCTGCTGAATTTTAACAGTTAATATCTGCCAGTGCCAGGAAACATTACTAACTAGGCCAGATTTATTTTAATTTTTCTTTTTTCCTGGACTATGTATGTTGAGAAATTAAAAAGTTTGTGAAAATTCCTATAGCGAGTAACCTGCGAGCCAGAAGAACGGTAACTGAATATTCAGGCAGCTCCAGGCACCCAGCAATGCACCCACAGCCCCACATCAGAACTGAAGGACAAGTCAATATATTGCAAAATGAAGAGAGAAGCCTGATAAACGCTGATAATGGATTCGTTCTGTGACTTCAGTGTCGTCCAAAAGCACAAAGTACTCACATTTGTTTTGCCGCTACCTTCTTTCCTGATGTCATACAAAATCCAGCTATTAACTGTTAAAATTCAGTTATCCATGGAAGCCACTTTGAACTGTGAATGAAATCTTTGTATGCGGGGCAATCATTTTTAAATAACTAGGATGCAAATGCTACACAACCCCCTAGAAAATACTCTTTTAACAGAGCTGGAGTCAGGAGGAAAGGCTACATTTTAACTTTTCAATGTAGCCAGAAAATGTACCAAGAAATTAATTTTCTATAAAACTTTAATTGCATATTGAAATAAACAGTATTTAAATAATCCATTTTAATTTAGCAGCTACATTTGGTCGATGTAGTTAGTGACAACAAGATTTGAGTTCCCTTGCTCCCAGGAAAAAACAAATAGCCTGAAGACTTTTTTGGGAAGCTGATGTCCTGAACCGGAGGAGCTTAAACAAACTGTTTTATCCCTCCACGTCTCTCCCTCCGGTTCCCCACCTCTGCTATTGTAGAAGCTCTGACACAGTATCCTGCTAGGGCACAAAAAAAGATGACATTTGCCCTGAGATGATAGATGTCCATGATAGATGTCCAGCAGAACCTCTAAAAAAACAGGGATAATACTGCATTCCCTCATTATTCTACTAAGTGTATGAAAATCCAAGGACTTGAACAGGAATGGGAGCTGTCTGCTTAAGAACTTAGACAATTCAACACAGAAGAATAGTAAGAAAATATTTAGCAAACGTGGTTTCCCAAAAAAAGTCAATAATTTTTTCAACAAATTGGGACAACTGGGAAAAGCTGGGTCAATCAGGAGTTATTGTTTTGAGAAGAAAAAGGAATTTCTCCTTGAGCAACTGAGGCAGTCAGCAACATCCGCAAAACGTCTCCCCAGAGCATGAACATCAGGGGGAGGAAAAAAGACAGAGGGATTACAATTTCCATCTACAATAAGAGGAAAGGGAAAAGAAATGATCTTGGGTTTGGTTTTCAGAAAAAAAAGCTAATTCAGTACAGAGAGCAGAAAAGAATTACTACTCCCAGCCCAGGTGAAGCTTCCTCCAGTGATACCTGTGAACAACGTCCCCGGAGGTGCTTCCAGCAGTTTTCTTTAGTAACCAAAGCCCTGGGTCTTCCTAAGGCTCTCTCTCCTCAGCTCAGGCTTTTGAGACGCAGGGAAAAACCAAGCACAATGGCTTTTAAAGCAGTAAAGGATCCAATAATTAATTAATTAAATAAAAGGAAACAAATATCAGTCATCTCGTTGAATCAAGGTGGATTTTTCAACCTCCTGGTTCTCTGTGTAAGGAAGATAATAGGACCATAATTAAAAGGAGGAAGAGTGCTTTATTGGATTTTAAAATAGATTTGTTTTTATCAAGCAGGTCTATTAATTGCATTAAAACACTAGAAAAGTTTCCTTAAAATTTGTTATACTGTGGAAGGAAAGAAAATAAATTTGCAAACAAATCATTTCCATTTTATCTCATAATTTTAAAAATGCTTTAGAACAAAATCTGTCCATGTGCTACCCAATGCACAGCCTTTCACACGTCTGATACAACTAAGGAGGAGTGAAGTGTTGGGGATTTTTTTAGGCAGAAATTACAGCAGTAGCACATGATAGTGAAAGGCTCAAGCCACGGTGATGGGAAGTACAGAAAAACCAACCAGAAAAACAAATATTAGCACTTTGGTCTGAAACAAGACGGTTTCCATGTCATATTTCCTTTCCATTAATATGGTCTGCCCACTTGCTGTCTGCATTTTGGGGGAGTTTTCTCCTGAAAGTGGCAGTGAAACCAACCTAAAGACATTGGTATTTTCCGTACTTGGCGTTTAGAGTAATTATCACGGAGCTGCCCCACACGAGTCAGTCAGGCACCGTTTAACGCTAATGCATCACATTGTAAACACCCCTGTAGCATCAGGATGTTAAGGCTTGGTCTCATCAAGGGATGTATGATCTACATCACATTTTAGATCAATTTTAATATTTGGAAAGCCCAGAGGCAGGATGACTGACCAATCAATTTGTTGACAGCAGGAAAGTGAACCAGCATCACTGGTTTTTAGTCCAACCTCATGGGTTTGGGCAAGAGATACAGGACAATCGGTAGTTTTATCTGGAGATTAAGATCCCCAAGTCAGAAGATCCCCAAATTAGAGAAAGGCTAAAAAATCACAGAATGATATGGGGTTGGAAGGGACCTCTGGAGATCATCCAGTCCAATCCCCTGCCAGAGAAGGTCCACCCAGAGCAGGTCCCACAGGAACATGTCCAGGTGGGTTTGAATGTCTCCAGAGAAGGAGACTCCACCAACCTCTCTGGGCAGCCTCTGCCAGGGCTCTGCCACCCTCAAAGTGAAGAAGTTCCTCCTCATGTTGAGATGGAACTTCTCACATTCAAGTTTGTGCCCGTTCCCTCTTGTCCTGTTCCTGGGCATCACTGAAAAAAGCCTGGCCCCATCCTCCTGACACCCTCCCTTTAAGTATTTATAGGTGTTGATCAGATCCCCCCTCAGCCTTCTCTTCTCCAGGGTAAAAAGACCCAAGTCCCTCAGCCTTTCCTCAGCAGAGAAACGTCCCAGGCCCCTCATCATCTTTGTAGCCTCTGCTGTACCCTCTCCAGCAGTTCCCTGTCCTTTTTGAACTGAGCAGAATATATTCCTTTATTAAACCCTCACTCTCAAAATGAATTGCCAATCAGGCCAGTTTCACTACTGTTATGAACTTTTCACGTGTGGGTACGTACGTTGCTATTGAGAGGCACTAAACGATGAAGAGAAACCATCCGTGTGTGCTCTTCTTTCCCTGCAGGAGGTGGTTTTGTCTTCTGCAGGAAGGAGGTATGCTCCCATCTCTTTGTTGCGTTTATGTGTATTTGGTGGCCAGACAGAACATTCAAGCCCACTCGAAAAGACTGTAAAGTCTTCCCTGGTTCTTGTAATGAAATCTCAGCTGAAGTTAAACAAAGGGTTTAAAGGTATTTCACACTTGCCAAGAGCTGCATTACTGTTTTTTTTGAAAATGAACTGTTTTCTAAGTTCGGAGAGGAAGTTGGTGACAACCACGTTAATTCACATCTCTCAATTCCCACTCCAGTTCCCTGTATCTAAAAATATAATACTTCCCTTTAAGAAAAAAGACAATTGACTTAGCATTCTTGACGTTACTATGATTACTAAGTATCTGAAATAACCCTGGCTGTCTCTCATGTTACACAGATAAAAAGTCTAACTACTTTTAGAATGGAGAAACCCCCCCCAAGCTGGTAGTCTTTCAACTCACCGCCAGGTCTTAGTGGCTGACCCTGGGTCAACTGATCACTCAAATCAGAGTTTATAAAATGTTGTTTGTGAGGACACAGGAACTTATCCTTATGACTTTCTTATAAATGATCACATTTGCTTAAACTTTACATGTGTGTGTACATATATTTATATTTATATAGAATTTGTATAGATATATTCATTTGTATGAATTTCTACAGAATATGTAAATTGCACAACTGTTGAAAGCAGACCAAAGTCCACTGGTTCATAGGCTCTGGAGGTCTTCTGAATCCAGAAAGACCTCTTAAATATTTTGGCCACTTATCAAGCAGACAGCAATATGAACACTGCAATATAGTGAAGTTTTATGCAGTAAATATGCTATTGCATAGTGACAGTTGTAACCTGTAATAGAATCACACAACAGAATCATAGAATTGTCAAGGTTGGAAGGGGCCTTTGAGATCATCGAGTCCAACCATCAACCTAACTCTGATAAAAACCATCACTAACCCATGTCTCTAAGCACTATGGCAACCCGGCTTTTAAATCCCTCCAGGGATGGTGCCTCCACCACTGCCCTGGGCAGCCCAGTCCAAGGCTTAAGAACCCTTTCCATGTAAAAATTGTTCCTAATATCCAATCTGAACCTCCCCTGGAGCAACTTGAGGCCATTTCCTCTTGTCCCATGGCCTGTTCCTTGGGAGAAAAGACTGACCCCCCCTGGCTACACCCTCCTTTCAGGGAGTTGGAGAGAGCGAGAAGGTCTCCCCTCAGCCTCCTTTTCTCCAGGCTGAACACCCCCAGCTCCCTCAGCCTCTCCTCACAAGACTTGTGCTCCAGACCCCTCACCAGCTCTGTTGCCCTTCTCTGGACCCGCTCAAGCACCTCAATGACTTTTTTGTGTGAAGGGGCCCAAAACTGGACACAGTAATAGCTGATTATATATGTAATAGTTGATTTGTTCAACTGACTGGCCTATTTACCTTCATTCTCAGTAAGATCACAATCATATACTGTGCCCTTCTTATCATATGGCAGCTCTACTTCTTACATGCTTTCTGTCTGTGGCTGCACAGGGATCCCCCCCAGAACTGCCCGCTGTTTCCTATACATCCAAAGGATAAAGGGAACTGGAAGGATATCCATTGCAGCCACCAACACTGACAACTACTCAGCCTTCTTTAAAGGCGATGTTGAAACTTCCTGTAGCTTACGATCATACATGACAGTTGAGTGAAACATAAGATGTTTCTTCAGGCAGTACCAGCATTCAGGGAGAAGAACCCGCCCGATGACCTGCTGCAGACCTATTCCAGTCCCTTCTAAGACTGGATAATTTCATTAAGTGATTATTGCTTACATACCCAATTAAGAAGAGAGAAAATATGGAACAACACGCTTTAAGGGCTTTGTAGGTGAAAAAGATGATGTTGGAATTAATATGACACATGACAAGCAATTAATCTAACCAGGCCACGGCTAGAATTCTAGCTTAGGAGACCTTAAAAAAAAAGGCAATCTAAGCAGTAACATTTTCTACAGAAACAATATCTTATCAAAAAAAAGCAAACTAATCATAAATATTGGCCAATAATTTTGAAATATAACACAACCCCTCCTTCTCTAAAGCAAATGTAAGGAATTTAAAATGATGCCATAAATCTAGCCCAGAACACCCTTCTCGAGATTTAAAACCTGGGGCCCTCTGACCCATAAACTGAGAGTTGGGTGATGGAGCAGAGACACGACCAGTAACAGCTCCTTTTCCAGTAACTTGTCAAAACAATCCAGTCAGCTAAGCTTTAGTGAAAACTGGGCAATAATAGGTCTGGAAGAATGAATTAATTTTAATGGTATCTTTTTTTCTTAAAAAATAAAATAAAATAAAATAAAATAAGCATTATTCATGCTCTGGAATTCTATCAGGAGATCGGCTCAAAAGGATATCTTAAAAGTCCATCACCTTCAGCAATACTTGCTAATTTCTCTAAATGAGTAAAAACAAAGTTCTATTATTTCCCCCTCCCCCCTCTGTGCGCTCACACTTCCCATCATCTCTTCCTTGATATTTTATATCTCATATTATTTGTCTTTCCAATTGACTCTTATTTACCTCTGTTCAGAATCCTTATACAGCAGCTTTACAAAGGATCAATTTAATAAGGATATTATCTTCCAATTCAGTTATAAAAGTATTTTTTTCTAATTTCTTTAGGTACTTGCCCAAAACAGTGCCCACCACTATCTATATGCAGAAAACCACAGATGATTTTAAATTTACTTCAGGAAACGTGGGCTTTCTCTCTGCTCCATTCTCAGTTTATAGCAGCAAATTACAAAAAGAAAGGGCACAAGAACCATAACAGAACTATTGCAATTTATAAAGAAAACTATGTCCTGTGATGGTAAGTATCACAGCAAGATATATAATTAAGAGTGGCTATAACAACAACATATAAATTAGATAATTATGGATTAAGCAACCCTGTGGGGGATTCCCTTTTGCCCTAGAAAATGCATAACAAGCTCCTTAGATAGAAGGCAATAGCTATTAAGTATTTGAGGGAGAAATAGGACTATAAACACAAAACAAAACAAAAAGAACACACAGCAAGAGAAGAATCTTAATTTACAATCTAAAGACAGCTTTTCTTTTTGGTAGCTTATTTTAATACACTTACTGGTAGAGTTTTCACCTATTAAATCTGCTGATACCTGCTGGCTAAAAGCACGTGTCAGATTCTCAGGATGCGCAATATCAAATAAACTCAAGCTGCTTCTTAAGGTGACAGTGGGGAGACACAAACCACTGCAGCTATTATCAGAAATGTAATTTGTTGTTGTTGTTGTTGTTTCTTACATCAATTTAATAATCCCAGGTGTCCCGGACACCAGACATACAATAATCTTCATAAATCCTAATTCACAGCCATACCATCTGTCAATTTTTTTTTTTTTATGTCTCCTAATAGATATGGTACATAATTGCTCTCGCAGTAGAACAAAAATACATGGTTGCACTAATTTGCTTTACCCATGGAACAGCTCATTATCAAAAATAAGCCCACCATGTCACCAGGGTTTCCTGCACTCTTCATATGTCAGAACTAACCTTCCCATTCTTTTCTCTAACCCTAAATTCCCAGTGAAAGCAGATAAAGATTGAATTATCTGGAAATTGTACTATAATAACAGAAAACTGGCAAGCATGATAAAATAAAACGTAATATCTCTTTCTATTATGATGGCATTGCAGTTAAAATTAGAAGCTTTGTATTTCAGTGTCACAGAGAGACTCGTTTAAGTTCTTGGCCCTGCGGGGCCCTAAATATTTTGGCCCCAGTCCAGAAAAGCACTTAAACGTGCCTATGACTTCTAGTTCCTGAGCCTGAAGCAACCTCAGCGAGATGGTACGTGTCTGATTAGACCCAGAGCACTAATTACCCAGCCGGACACCGCATCTGGGCATTGGGAGATGACCCTCCCAAACCTCCATCCGTACCCATCGAGATGGAGAAGATACTCTTGCGTGGGTCACCATTCAAAGCAGGAGCTTCTCTTCCCACTCTCTGCAGCAGAAGATGAAACGTTTGGGCTAAAGTTGGCCTTTGAGAACACCCTTCCTCCAACGAGTTTCTAAATATCTGCAGTTCCTCTAACACACATGCAATACCAAATCCTCTCAAAACAACGCAGACTGCAGGTGGGGCAGTTGTTACAAGAGGTTCTGTCATCTCTTGCTCGTTGCCACGAGCTGATCTTGGTGTAAACTTTTATTTGCGCATCAGTTTCAATAATTTATGCAAGATTATACAAAAAACAAATACTTGAGAATTCAGTGATTGTACAGCAGACAAATCCAGTAGTGCCCAAGTAAATGGGAAATGCCAAAGATGATGTCAGTCACCAAAAAATACTCCAGAAGATACTACTTCAAAAAAAAAAAAAAATCAAACTCAACCTCATTTCCCTTTTGAATGAGGAAGTGACCCATGAACAGAGTATTACTTCATTCTTCTTTCAATCACACTTCTAAAAGCACTTTCCATGTTCCAAAAAGTCTCCATCTAAGAAGTTGTAAAATAGTTTATATTTAAAAATAAAAACAAGTTTCCAGCAGTTGAAAGATGCAGTTGAAGAACTAAACACTCTTCTGTTCAAATCCACGTGACCAATTTCTGATACTACTTTGCAGCCTAACAAACATTTTAAAGCACTCTGTCTCTAAAGTATTCTTGTCTTCATGCTAACAAGTTAATTATTCCAATTAGCATTCTATGTCTGCATGACATATCGAACACGTAATACAACACTTTTCCAGTTTTGCTAAGTTGGTAGAGTTCTCCCACAAATTTATAAAAATATTCTCATACTGGTAAGAGAAATAATTATACTCACCACTGCAAAGAGAAATATTGCTTTTCTAATGGCCAGAATTACCCATTTCATTTCCATGGTCCTCGGTTACTCTATTTAATTTGAGAAACTGAGAATTCCTTAGAGTAAACGTAAAGTCAAAATACTGAAATCCAGACTGGAATTAATAACTTAGATACTACCAAAAGCTGTATCTTAATTTAACTGTTGTTGTCACAAGCCAGTTTATACAAGTATTTTTGTAGCAGATAAGTCTTTTAACAGAAAATTTAAAATAAATCTTTCTTTTATTTTTGCTGTAATATCTGATATTTTATTTTGAAATCTTTGCTTCTTTCCTCTAACTCATAAACACTTAAAATCTACACAAGACCCTATTTTCCTGAAATTCCACAGAACTGAACAAACCACTGACGCTGCAGTAACTGGCAGCTCCCAATCCCTAGCGAAAACATCACGTTAAGGGAAATTATGGCTGTGCAGGAGGTAACCACAGCAGCAGATCATTACACTGCCCCAAAACTCCAGCACTTCAGCAGCAAACCCCCCCATCTCAGATGCACAAGGAGACAGAAAGACTAAAATTTTATGACTAATTGTAACTCATTCATATTCCCACATTATCACAGAATCATAGAATGGTTAGAATTGGAAGGGACCTTAAAGATCATCCAGTGTCACCCCCTGCCCTGGGCAGGGACACCTCCCACCAGACCAGGTTGCTCCAAGCCCCCTCCAACCTGCCCTTGAACCCCTCCAGGGATGGGGCAGCCACAGCTTCTCTGGGCAACCTGGGCCAGGCTCTCACCACCCTCACACCAAAGAACTTCTTCCCCACATCTCAGCTCCATCTCCCCTCTTTCAGTGTCAAACTGTTACCCCTCATCCTATCACTACATTCCCTGATAAAGAGTCCCTCCCCAAGGAGGAAATCATAAGGGAAACCGCTCATTACTTACAATGAATTAAAAGATNTCCCCAAGGAGGAAATCATAAGGGAAACCGCTCATTACTTACAATGAATTAAAAGATCTATGTATCAGATGTAGTGTTTAATTTGAAATTAAAAAAGTAGACTACTGATCACGCACACGTGTTGACCCATCTTAAAGATGCAACATTATCTGATAGGCAACAACCAAGGGACTTAGCAATAATAAATATTAAAATGGCATTGAGGAGAGAGAGACAGAGATACAGTTAGTTCCAAGGCTAGATAGGAGAAAGAGAAAATATAGGTTAAGCAAAAAAACCCCCACCTAATATCACAACAGCACAAAAAGTCCAAGCAAAATGCCTTACAGTTATCTTGCAAATATCTAAAACTACATGGCAATGGAAAACAGGCTCATACTCATCACAAAAACATTTTCAGAGGAGATGGAGGAGAAAATATGTGTCATCACATGCAAAAATATTCTCAAAAGCACTCTTTGGAGTACATGGATTAAATACTAAGTAAACCAGATGAAGAAGAAGAAGGTCAGATTTATGGCCACAGAGTGCTGAAACAGAAAGCAAACACACAATAAAGACAGCCTGTTACAATCACACATTTACAACACGTTATTCACAATGGTGGCTGTGGAAACAAATGCCTTATGTAAATGTTTGACATTTTCCATTACTCTCACCACGCTAACGCTTCTGTGCCATTCGTTAACATTCCGGATACAGTTTCATGCTCACACGTCTCAAGTATAAAAATACAATGCTCAGCAATACCGTACAGCCCAGCCACCTTACTATTTCTTTTCCAAATCAATATTGGTGGCCTTGATAATATTGCCTTCTAATTCCTAGAAATCCTTCTCTTATGAGAGCTGACCAGGAAGGCTGAGTACGTTCTCAGTCTAGGGAAGATCCAGAGCGTTGAATGTGTTGGAACTGCCTCCTGCAGGACATTTGGGCAACCTGGTCTAGTGGGAGGTGTCCCTGTCCATGGCAGGGGGGTTGGAACTCGGTGATCTTTAAGGTCTCTTCCAACCCAAACCATTTTATGATTCTATGATTCATGCATCTTAAATGAGCTGCTGTGGAATTTGCATCAGGTGTGTGTAAGGAAATAGTCTCCTACCTGTGGAGGTTGGTTGTACATCGGTCTGGTCTCTGGGAACGAAGTTTTATCCTTTAACTCTCGACTTTGATCATCAATGGTGTCACCTAGCAAAGGAAAAATACACCTATTAAATCACAGAAATCCTTCATATTTTACATGGAATAAGAAAAACTCTTGAGTTTTCCTAAAATGGAATTATACAATTCCCTGGGAAACAGGGAACTCTGTTGCCACATTTACATTTTACAATTTTGAACACGAGGAAAGAGAAAAACATTGAGAAGTGGTCTGCAAAACCTGGGAATAAATCTGTGCCAATTAGTTAAGGGGAAAAAAACTCAGAGGAAAAAAAGGGAAAGAAAGAGAAAAAGCAAGGCCCCTATTTTTGCACATTTCAGGACCATTCAGTTCTAATACTGGCAAAGTGACAAATGAAGGAGACATGGTACGAGTTTCTCAGATATAAAACAAATATCCACCTTGCCTACCTTCTCCCATCTTCTCTGTCGGTGGGAGGGTGTAAAAGAAATTGTAAAGATTTTGTGGATTATCTCCTTCTGCTGTTAGTGCTACTCAGCAAAGAGTTTGTAAGAAAGATGAAACAACTTAGAAACGTGAAAGATTTAGTCATAAAATGCTTTTTATTCGAACTGAGACTGCTTTCTAGAGTATTTTGAAAGTCTGTATCCTTAAAGAGGCAATTCTAAATGAAAGGGTTCGAGTTACTGGAGTTTAACTCCTTTGCTAAACCTGTGTTTTTGGCTTTCCTGTTCCTTTTTCTCCAGAGGTTCCTCTGGCAGGAGCTGCTGGGAACAGCAGCCAGCTCTGCCCATGCCCACAGAGCCTGGAAGCCAGTGATGCTTTTCAAGATCTTTTTAAAATCTACATAAAATACTCCAAAGCAGTTGTATTCACACCATCTCATCAAAAAAAGGGAGGGGGGGAGAATAAAGAAGATGAAGAGTCATTTAATCTTCCATTCCACCCCACAATATGGTGAAAACCAAAATTTGTAAGCACCTAAGACAATGAGGTAACAGCCATGAAAATAAATTATGCCAAACCATCCGTTTTCATTTGTAATGAGGTAAAAAGGCCCACAAAGAAAAATTATTAGAGGTCTTGGACTCTGCAGTGAAAGATTGCAAAGACTTGGGGAGACATGAAAATGGCTAACAGATACATGAAGAAGACAGCAAGGCTTATCTTCTGTGTGTTTGTCGTGGATGAAAGTCAAAACAAGTTTAAATTGTACCACTAGGATAGAATAGTTTTCCATAGAAATGAGTATTTTCAGTGTATTTTCACCAGTTCCTATCTCGAATATCCAGACAGATTAGTCAGCCTTATTTCTACCAGCCCAAATAATGAATTAACTCTCATACACTTTCCCAGCTCCACCAGTTCCTGACCTTCCCAAGCTTGCCATAGCTGACCCATCTTGTTTAGCCTTTTTTTTGTTCACCTTGCTTGGTTTCCCATTGACCAAAATTCTAATATCTTCCCTTAACTGGAAGCCATGATTTCTCTTCTCTCTTCAGGCTCAGCCCTTCAAATGCTTCCCTCTGATCTGGCTTTCCCTCTTCTCCACTGTGACTCCGCAATCTCCTTTTCCCATCTACCTACGTGATAGGAAGGTGGGTGAAGGCAAACACCAAACAGACAGAATTCCTCTTACACAACCCTGATGTAAATAGGTCTATAATTACAATTTTGCTAAACCAAGCCACTGAAAACTGGCTCTAAAAAAAATTACAAACACTTGACCTTAGTAGGAAGGGCTACCAAATACCTACCACCACTTCCCAAAAAAGTCTTTCATCGGAACTGAACAGCAAATATGGTCATGGATGAGGCCAGAGGGACCATCGTAATCATACAGCCCAGCCTCCTGCATAAATACAGGCCACGAGATCTCTTGAATTAATTTGTTTGAACTACAGCAAGTTTAAAGCTGTATTTGAACAAAGAGACAACAGACAAAATGATTCATTTAACAAAACAATTAGATTCTGGCTCATATATCCCTTGGTTTAAAAGCATTATGCAATATTTCAGTCATAAAACTCCTATTAAAAAAATATCTAAGTCATATACCTAAAAACGTGACATACCATCTAGATACTATAAGAATTAGAAATAAAGGGTGCTCCGTGCAGTGTAATATGGTGTAAACATCAGCAGCATAATCTGTAATATCCATGGCCTTAGTGGGAAAAATTATCAGGAAAAAAATAATCATGCTCACTGCTGTAAAATATTCCCTTATTTATCAACAGAAAAATATTTTCAAGTTTGAAAAGAGAGCAGTAGATCTATTTATCCTACTGTCCACATACTTCAAATCCTCAGCCCAGGAGGCCATTTTTAAGTTCCATTCAGCCTATCCCAGGCCCCAATGAACAGCAGCACACTCAAAGGCCAGACGTACGTTTCTCCTTTCCCTGAGCTGGTGCTGGATTTACATCAACATTCTCCAAGTTCCACCACTATCTCCTTTTTTCCAAGGGCTGCAGCCAGGTGTTGTGCAGGAAACCAATATTCAGCCCAGTCTTCAGCACGTACTATGTCCATCCCCACCTCAGAATTTTTGGTTTCTTCAGAAATCTGCCTTCAGCTGCCTATCTGGATCTCAGCGAACTCTCGTCGAGAAAGGTTCAACCACAAGTTTGGCTTCCACTCAACAAGGAAGTGGCGTTTCTATTTATACCCTTTCCTCTTCCAGCATTTCGTTATCCTCATGCTGTGCAGTCTCTCAACCAACAGACAACACTTAAAATTCTATCCCACCCTCAGTTTAAAAAATTAAAGCCGATTGTAAAGATATGTTAGAGTCTTTAATTGAGATTGCCATTTGTCCTGTGCGAGAACCCCATGAGACAGCGAAGCAAATGCAACCCAGGGAGCAGTAACCAGCCACCAAACACACGACTTTTTGAATGTCACCTTCAGCTTCAAAAGGAAAACAGCTATTTTGCACTATACTTTAGTTAGTGGCTTAACTCTTTGTTGCCCATCATTATCTTCTTTATCCGGCAAAGAAATGGCAAGAACAAAGAGAATTCAGGCTTGAAACCCAACACAGTAGGGTTGAAACCCAACACAGTTGGCGCCAGGGAGCAATGATGGCAGGACCCGGAACACAAAATTGTGCTGGTTTTACAGGATCGAGACAATTACCAGAAGACAAAGGGAAGAATTTTAGAAATCTTTGCTAATGAGCATAGAATCAAAACATGGTTTGGGTGGGAAAGGCTCTTTAAAGACCACCTAGTCCAACTTCCCTGAATGGATTGTACATAATTATATCAAAATATAATAAACTGTGAGCAATTTGGTGATTGACAGACCACTCAATGATCCATCTGAATCAAATAAGGCACTGGTCAGTTGCTGTCTTCTTCAACGGGAGAGATGGGGCATTGGTGGTTCTTCTCTTCTCTTAGAAACAGGATTACCATTCTATCTAGCACTAGTGTTATGAAACCTACACGTTTGTCCTCATTAGCTTCCACGCGCACATGGCCAAGACATAACAGCCTTATAAGAATATCTATAGTTGGCAAAACAATGAAGTCATCCTAGTTTCAGGTCACCTCATCCTGGTTTCATATTAAAAGCTTTTCATACCAACAGCAGTTTCATTTCAACAAGCTAATAATACCCCCTAAAAATCCAATATATCAGCAAAAAGATTCTCCACAGCTGCAGCTTCCAGAAAAACAAGTTTAAGAGTTTAGGCTGCATAAGGGTGACTGAGAAGGAAGTCTGCGTAAGCCCATGCGAAGGGATATGGTAACTCTTTGGCAGCCTTATATTGAGTTTCAATAGTGTATTTATAGTTGGGTATTAAGGGGTCCTACAAACAAATGTTTGTTCAGGAGTAGAACTTACCAATACCTTCTCTAATTGTCCTGACAAAACATGAGAAAAATCAATATAAACCCTGCAGTGAGAATCCTAAAAGACTTATTTCTTCAAACTTGTGAAAGGGAGGGGGGAAACTGTACCAAGGTAGATATCATCTTGAGAGGTTTTGCATTTAAAGAAATGAAGCAACAAGATTCAGTCCTTTCCCAATTAAAAGGAATAACAAATCCAACTATAGAACGTGCCACTGAAGGTTACGGGAGTGGCCCTCCAAATTGCCACCCGTCATTTTGGGATGCCATCCTTCTGCCGGTGATTTTAATGCAGAGTCTCCGCTTTCCTCAACAATTCTGTCAGGGTCTTCTCAAGCTGCATCCCACTATCAAGATTGCAGCAAAAGCACAGATTAAAAACTCTGCTACAGAAACTTTTTTTTTTCCCCAAAATGAAAACATTTAGGAAGATGGCAATAGAAAACCAACATGAGATGACTAGAGGCTCCTGTAGAGGTTCAATACCCCAGATCTACAAACTTTTAAGTTTGCAAAAAGCTTTTAATTTCTGTGCTTTTTTAATGCATTTCCAACTTCTTAAAAGTTTGACTTCTTTCAAAGCTTTCCTGGATCCCAAAACAAAAGACCCTTAGAATTTAAATCCAACTCCATCTCCAACCACTTCACCAAGGCTAAATCATTCCAACTCCCCCGATGTTCATTGATATGGCTTCCTTTTAAGAGATGCCCAACTCCTTTTGAAAGCTGATGAATCAAAAGCCAAAGTTTCATAGCAAATTTTGGTTGGAAGGAATCCCTGGAGGTCACGCTAGTCCAGCCCGTGGATCCGCGCAGGGGTAACTTCAAAGTGAAACAATGTTCCTCAGGTGCTTCTCCAGCTGAATTTTGAGTCTTCAAAGATGGAGATTCCACAGCCTCTCTCATTTATATCTATCCTTTTACTGTCTGTTACCTCCAGGTCCACAGTCATATTCAAAGAAAGCTGTAAAACTCATACATGAGTCAGGAACCCCTATGATGAAATCTGATTTTACTTTGGTTTTAATATTTCATGTCAAAGAGAAAGAAATGCTGAGGATTGATCTCATTCTCTTTTACTGGTGTGACGCACACACGAAAGTACTTTCTCCTCAATGATCATAGAATGGTTTGGGTTGGAAGGGTTCTTAAAGATCGCCGAGTTCCAACCCCCTGCCCTGGGCAGAGACACCTCCCGCCAGACCAGGTTGCTCAAAGCCCCCTCCAACCTGGTCTTAAACACCAATGATATCTGCATACCAGCCTTTCTAAATAGCCCATCCCCCACCACAGCACAGAGGAGGTCCAGCATGCATTAAAATTATTTGCCTGTCAAAAACTGAGGTGCTGCTAGGCCTAATATTTGCATATGAAGCTTGCTACATAAATGCAAATCATGTTAGAAAACAAATAATGCAAATTTAAGCTGGTTTCCTAAGGAATTAGATTTACATGACCAACCTTCTGTCCCTGATAATGCAGGAAAATGTTGTCAAACGTGGTTGAACCTGGCACAGAGATAGAAGACTCAAAGATGTTTGCAGAATATCATCATCTGCAGTTGGGCAGTAAAATGAGACCAGGAGTAATGACCACGCTGAAGGAAAACCCCATTGCTCTCTGTTCTTCGTGGCCTGCTAAGTAGGTCAATATTGTTGTGGTTGGCCACTGGGAATGAAGGCAAAGGAGGCCACTATAATAACGCAGGGAAATACCCAGGGATATTGGGGCAGGACAGAAGGACTAGGAGATCCTCAAGAAGGTCCTTGAGAAACTGAACTTCATAATTTCTCCTGTGTCAGGGAATGTCGTGTCTTATTCCATCTTGGTAGCAATTCAGGTACGTTTAAACAAGAAATAAGTTTTACATAACGAAGAATAGGGGAAAATCCCACAGAAAAAAATGTAAATCAATCATTCAGCCTACCCATATTAGGGCCACTTACATCTTTGTCCCACTCCCTCCTGTGGGACACACTGTGAGGGGCAGATGTGCGAGCAGCTGCTTACAGCATTCATGTCAATTATTAAAAACTTCTTTTGTCAAATCTTCTAGAAACTCTGAAAGTACCAGAAAGCAGAGGTATTTTCTAGATGGCAGCCCGGCAATCTTAAGTCACTGGGACAATCTATATAACATTAATTATTGTTACATCCAACGCTGCTTTTGCATTTGTGTCCCACGCTCACAGAGTATTCCTGAACCCAACATATTTTGTTTTCCTCTAAAAAGAAGCATAAATTCTCGGTTTGGATTTTGTGTAGCAACAAGTTTATAAACACACCTAAAATTGTTACACAAAGGTTCTGAATCTTGAAAAAAAGGAAAACCTACATCCTAAAGCAATCTCAACAAATTCTTCAATAAACCAAATAAAATATCTCTGCCTCCAGAACTCCTTGAAATATTATTTTTGGTTTACACTATTAATTCTATTGTGTTATTACCATTTTCTGATCTACCTTGGTCTTAGGAAGGGGATATGAAACCAAAAAAGCAAATAAACAAAATAGTTTAAGACATAATAAATAAAATATAAAAATAAATAAATAAATAAATAAAGCATAAATCCATTCAACCTGCCTGCAAATATGGCAAAATTCAGCAGAGTAGCTAATCAGTGGAGCAGACCTCTCTAGTGAATAACCAGCTCCACACAGATGAGTAAACAACTACATAATGTTATTTATTTATTTATTATTTTTTTTGAACACACAGGTCAATAATGTGGATTAACTAGGATTAAAGTGTTATTTGCTGATTACTTTTGTACTACTTTAAGCTGGTTTAGTAGTTCTAGGAACTTTGTTTTAAAGCCAGCTTTGTAGAAGAAACTCCACTATCAAACTTCTTGCTTACTTCTGACTTGCGTGTAAACAGCATGGAAATGTTCACTTCAACATATTACTGTTAAATTGTTTGATTTTAAAACCTTTCTAACAACTGCTTGGATCCTCAATTGCATTTTCATATTATACAAAAGTGGTAAAGGAGATCTGTTAGGAAAAAAGAAATTGAAGTATCAGCACAGAAAAGCACTAGCAGAATTCTTTAAAGGTATCCAAAGAGGAGAGCAGAAGTTATTTTGGTGGGAAAATGAAATGAA
>JAHREE010000174.1:1592086-1613213 GCA_033628505.1 Tringa tobata | reverse complement strand
CCAGAGTCCCTCCCCATCTCTCCTGGAGCCCCTTTAGGGACTGGAAGGGGCTCTAAGGTCTCCCCGGAGCCTTCTCTTCTCCAGGCTGAACCCCCCCAGCTCTCTCAGCCTGTCCTTACAGCCCTCCCAGCATCTCCATGGCCTCCTCTGGCCCCGCTCCAACAGGTCCATGTCCTTTCTGTGCTGAGGACTCCAGACCAGGACACAGTACTCCGTTCCTTCCCTAAACAATGCACAGAAATGGCATTTTCCAGCTGAAACCCAAACATTTCAATTTGTCAAAAAAATCCAACAACACAGCACCAGCTTCAAGAGCACAAAGGCAGACAGGCAGTTTTTGGAAGAAGATTTCTTGTTTCCTGAGATGGCAACCACATCCCTTGAGGCCCTGGGGAGCCATTGGGTGAGCTGTGGAGGGTTTCAAAGTGCACAACCAAGATGTCAAGGGAACTCCAGGCTTTTGGGCAGTCAAGATCCATGGTGACATGTCACCTATGTTACCAGGGTCTCCCACACCTTCCAAAAAAAGCTTCAAAATGTTCAAAGATGAAGGACCACTCTGTCTCAGGCTTTCAAGCTTGTGACGTTCAGCACATAGGAAGCACAAAGGTTTCTGAATTCCCCAAACTACAATGGGCACATTGTCCCAGAGGCTGAAGAACAACAAATTTTTCCAGGTTCTGTGGCTCTTTACCCACTTGCTCAAGGTAAAGTTCCCAGACAGGTCCACCCTGAACACGTCATTTTTCTGCAGAACATTTTCATGCAATAACAGGATTAGAATAGAATAAGTATCTGTTTCAACACATGACACACCGAAAACAGACAAGGCCACCCTACAAAAACAAACCACGTACATCTGGGAACTCCCTTCTGGCTACTATTTGAAGAACTGTCAGTCAACCTGGAGCGTGAACACTATTACCTAAGGGAGAGTTTTCACAACCCGGCTGAGTCAGGCTGAGTCGGTGGTGCCAAAAGGAGAGGTCCTGTCTCTCCCCCCAGCCCTGGTGTTCCTGCTCTTTCTTCTCTTCTGGCTCCCAGAGTCTCCTGAGGTCTCCCAAGCCACCTGAGATCACCGAACTGCTTAAAAAATATAAATACATACTCTTTTTTCCTGCTGGTTTAGTTTTCTGCCAGCTCAGTGAGCTAAATCACAGACGTCAGATGAGCCCCAGATCTGGCATGAGGATGATGGAAAGCAATTCTGCCTCCAGAAGAAGCAAGATGCTCCATTCTTCAGATGGTTAAGTGGCTCAGCCGCCCCATGGAAACAGACCCTACCATAGCAACAGTCCTGCCTTCCATCGTGGAAACAAAAAAAAGGCAGTATTTCAGATCTGAAGGTAGCCTCCACTATAGACATTATACAAATCAATAAAAAACCAAATAGTTTATCATATTAGGAAATGCTCCTTTTTGTTATTATCAGTAGGCTGTAGGAAACTAGAGATTAATACCTATTTTTAATTTTCTTCCTAAAGGGTCAGCAGTGCAACCAGCTTTCTGTCTTCTGCTTTCTCCTCGGGAGAAACTTGTTTTCACTTTTACTTTGGCAGCCCCCGAGACTCAGAGAAGTGCACACCCACTACACAAAGCCCAACGGCTGTGTCCAGGGACCCATCTCTGGAAGTAAAACAGCATTAGTCCTCTCAGGGACGCCATAAACTGGCTTTAATAATTACTATGGCCAAGTAATTTAATGAAAAATCTGAACTTTTACTTGACCAATGCAAAGAATCCACACCAGTATTTAATTTCTCGGCAGTAGAGCAGTAAAAAGGTAGGTAAGGTCACGTAATTTTTTATAGATTTTGTGTAAGACGAACTTAAATGAACCTTGAACGTGAAGAATTTTGCAGATATGAGACCTGAAACAATCACACTGATATTCTTTCCCATTTCTAGCCATATTTCTTCTTACCTCCACTTTCAACTCAGTACTCAGAAAAAAGCACAGCTCGACCGTGTCACCCTGCTGTCTCCCGAGGAAACAACGAACCAACCCATCCTACACACAATGGGCTGTGTTACCAGATACCTATTTAACTGGTTGGAAACTGGGAGATGAAATTCTAGGTCACAAAGACCTGAACTGCTGTATGTGACAAGCAGCAACTCCGGTAGATTAATGATTTTCACAAAACAAGAAAGAATTCACTTTCCATGATGCAGTTACTGCTTTACGTGTCCTCCACTCAGGAAGGTGTCCTATATTCGGAACCCAAAATCCTCACGCTGTGATCAGCCCACCATCATTGAGCAGCCTGATGGGCAGAAAAACTAAAAGGGAAAAAAAAAAATCCAGGGCCACGAACACAACATTACACCATTTTCTTCCCTACAGACGCTACCTCTGTCTGGAAGACAACTGGTTTTGTGTTTCCTTTGAGAAGAGGCGAGGACCATCCGAGGTGAACTGATGCCTGCATTGAAGGAATGGGGGGAGAGCAGGGGGTTTTGCCTTAATCACGGGAAGATCCAAGCAGAGTCCCCCCGGAGTTCAGTGTTTATGTTGGATGAAGCTGTAAGAGACAGATACTGAGTCTCTGCTTGAATTTATTTCTGAATTCTAAATTCTTTTTTTATCAGGGAGGGGAGCCACAGGATGAGGGGGAACTATTTTAAACTGAAAGAGGGGAGATTTAGATTAGGTATTAGGAAGAACTTCTCTGGTGTGAGGGTGGTGAGAGCCTGGCCCAGGTTGCCCAGAGAAGCTGTGGCTGCCCCATCCCTGGAGGGGTTCAAGGGCAGGTTGGAGGGGGCTTGGAGCAACCTGGTGTGGTGGGAGGTGTCCCTGCCCAGGGCAGGGGGTGGCACTGGGGGGGCTTTACAGTCCCTTCCAACCCAAACCATTCTGTGATTCTAAATTAATAAAAAACATTATAAAAAGTAACCGGACTACAAGTGTGTTGTGAAGCATGATTCCCTTTTCCCCATCTGCTGCTTTAATCATGGTTGCAAACAAAAGTAATGAAAATACAATGCATCTTAGAATTAGTGGCTCTTTGTTACTGTCCCAGAATCCCAACTTAAAAGCTCAGGACAGGCCACAGAAACATTACTGCTGCATTAATACCCAATCAAACCTTCTCAAACCTTTGTCACAAGAGGTCTCAGATTTAAGAAAGGGGTTGTCAGTTGCACAGATGTGCAAAAAGTGACATTTTTTCACCATGTTGCTCCTAATGCACAAGTGCCAGGTGAGTCCATCCAAAGCCCAAAGCCCAAGCAGCACATCAGAGAACGGAGGTCAGAAAACAACCCTACCACCTTTTGATCTACCACGTGTGAGTTTAAACCATCCCAGCCCTACCACCATTCCTAGGCGTCCGGCAGGAAAACAGGATTATTTTCTTACCTCGACCCACAGGGCATGGATTTATTTACCTGTATTAACCTGAGACAGGGCTGTTCTCACCCGAGTTCTGCGTTACCTCCCGTCCTCCCAGTTGCTTCCCACAAAACTAAGTGTCATTTTGTGCTAATCGGTGACAAGTGAACCAGAAAGGCAAGAATGGCAGGGATCCAGCTGACTCATTAATACCAGTGTAACGGATTAACCCTTTTACATTGTCTCTCTCTCCCCCCCTTCATCCCCCCCCAATTAGTCAGCATCAAAGAGGTTTGAGACTCCACACATCGGAAACATAAAATGGGACAAAGTGTTTGAAAACAAAGGATAACATCTCGGAGCAACATCATATTCTGCCACAGGCCTGTTATCTTCAGATTACTTGGGAACAGTATCTTTTTAAAAAGTTAAGCTAAACTTTATGTAAAAAGGCAGCAAGAGAATGGAATAGCCCTTCTGGAAAGGGTGAAACATTCTAATCTGTATAATTAATCCATAACAAACTTGTGGTGTATATAAAGAATGTATAGTTCAGCGTGAAACGTACAACCAGCCACTCCAGGCTCAAAATAGTTATTAACTGTGACTATAAAATTACTACAAAATGTTTAAACTCAACCTTTTTTTTTTTTTTTTAACATATGGTCAGCACTTTCTGATTTGTGATGCGAAACAAGATATTTTTGGTTTAGTCAAACACTGCTATTTAGAAAAATCCCTTCTAAAACAAACTGTCAGCCTGAGGTTTTACATCAGATGAGATGGAGCACTGATTTCCCCAGTACTTACCTGCTTTAAAAAGTTTTTCTCGACATGTAACTGCCATAACTGCCACCAAAGATTAATGACTCCTCTCAGTGCCTCTGGGAGCCTTCTGTTCCATTTGATAAAATACAGGCGTCTTTATTTCTTAAAATAGGCATATGTATGAATATGTGATGTATATACCTACAGTCAGACAACCAATGCATCCCAGGCAATTTGAGAAAGAGACCTCAATTATATTTGGAACAATGTTATTGGAAAAGTGGGGTGTTTCTCCATGTGCAGTTATGCACACACTTCCCCCAAACCTGGATTATTCCACTGTACAACTTGAACGATAACGCTGAGGACTTAAACCCTGTTTTATGCAATATATGTAAGAACAGCTCCACACATAAAATGTTTCACTACGTAGTAAATTCTTGCCTGTATAAACGCTTCTCATCCTTTTAAATATTCCGCTACGGTTTAGTGCATGTTTTGCTTTTAAGACATCCACCCAGCATTTATATTTGCTTCACATCTCCTGTCCCAATTACCCTACAGCTGCCTGGCAGGGCAGAGCTGGCCATCTCCATCACCAACAGCCACCCCGGAATCTGAAGTTCTTGATTCAAAAGCGAGCGGTTTTGTGAGCTGAGCTAAAACCACCGCAGCTGCTCCGTCTCCCAACCCCAGCGCCATTCAGCTGGGAAGAATGGCACCGCCTCGGAATTGTTCTTCCGGAGAGTTTGCACAATAAAAACAAACCCCACCACTTCCAAATTTTCAAAGACTTAAAAAAAGAAGTAAAAAAAAAAAAAAAAAAAAAGTCTTCACTATTCTGGAAACAAGTGTTTTCTTTTTACTCCAAGCTTTTGATTTCGACGTCAGTGTTTCTCTATGAATAAAAAACAAATCCCAACCCAAGCCCTCCCCCGGGCACACACACACCACATGGGGGCCTGGAGATACTTCTTTTCATGACTATCTCCAGCGAGTTTGCAGATGTATTAAATAGAAACTGCAATTCTTAACTCTAAAAAAAAACAACCAACTTGCCAAGATATGGCTAATCAGCTGATCACTACTAGCCTATTCCGTGACAGGATAACTCATGGAAGTAATAACAATAATAATTATATTTATTATTTTCATAATTTTAATAATATTTTATTATTATCCTCCTCATCATCATCATTATTATTGATATACATTAACACAATGATAAAAAAAATTGCCATTTCCCTCATCAAGACAAAACACTAATCAGCTCCTCATCACCTGCTCTCCAAGACCATCCGTTTCCCTACACCATACGAAATCAAACAATCTCATCACAGTCAATGCTCAGCAAATTAAGGCGGAATACGCAATTCGGATGAAAGCCGTGTTAAGAACAACTTGCAATGTGTCGCCTCGTTTTTTTAGATAACCGCGACAAAAGGTAGGTGTTCCTAATAATAAAAACCATAAGACAGGCAAAATATACCCCTAAAAATGATGAAACAGAACCAAAACTATAACCTAATAACACTTGCTTGGTGTCAGGCTGTGTATGTCCAGGAAACACTCTCCAGTTAAATTTTATACTTCAAAAATAGTGAATGGGTACTCTGATTTTTCGTTTTTAGTTATTTGGCTACCTGAAATTTATTTGATGTTTTTATCTAAAAATAAATTGAATGTAGCTGAAAACACTTCCAATTCATTCAAATGAAATTATTGGGGAGTTTTCCCTAAGATGATGTTGACCGGTGCAAAAATGAGAAGCAACTCCTTCAAGGTGTTTAAATTGACTCATTTCCCACTAATGAAAAAAAAAAAGCTGAGCTGCATTAAGGATTTTTCTTTAAAATATTGTCTTTAGCTTCCCTATCACCATTTAATTTACTTTGCCTTTACCCTGGGCCAGATTAGAAACGGCGGGTTAAGAATACACTACACATTACACAAGGCTTCAGAATATTATAATTTTTAGCATATAAAAGGGGAAAAATCAAAAAACTTAATATTACTTTTCATTCTACCTTGAGGAGTTGGAAGAGGTTTGATTCTGTGTTGCCAATGAATGAGGATTGGGTTTAGGCTACATGGATCACTGCAGCATTTTACAATGATTACAAGCAAATTTGACATATTTTTTGCTTTTTTGATGTAGTCTGAAAGTAATAACTCAGGGTAACAAACTAACATCACTGAATATATTTCGAGTATTTCTTTACAAAACATCTCAGTATTTTAAGAACTCATTGGTGGATTCAGCTTCAGAAGTCAACACACGCCATATGAAAAGGTTAAGAGATTTGTACATTGTTTTTAAAGTTGTTTTTTTTTTCAGTCTGTTCTGTAAACAAAAAAAAAGACACTGTGAAAAAGGAAAAGAAAGCAAATGTTTATCTGCAAATGATAATTTTCAATTTCAATGGAAATACTACTTTCACTTTGAAAACCTTATATTTCGTAGTACAGAACTGATTTGTTTGGGGCTTTTTTGGGGGTTTTGTGTTTTCTATGGACAAGTTCTGACCCTAAGAAAAATAAGGTTTCATAATGGTCTTCCTACAGCTCCTGTCCCAAAGTTATTGTGCCACTTCCAGGTTGTTTCTTGAAGTCTTTGAGGCAGTTAAATTCAGTCCAACTTTTGAACTTCTTGAAGCAAAACTACTAGTTTCATTTTAGAAGTTACTCCTTAGGAACTGCCAAACTCTATGTTCACTTCAAACAAGATTGCGTATAAAATAGCATAAGTATTGAATAGTCGTACTTCTAAGAACAAAAATTAATCATTGGAATCTATATTTGATTTTTTACTCTATTATATACATGTATCCGAAGAAAGAATCCTGCCCCACCTCCGATTTTCAACTGGAGAAGACAGGGAAGACACAGGCTGTTTGGAGGCCACACAACGTTCCGAGGAGGTAACTTCAACTTGTCACAGAACCCACCAAATCCAGGTCAATGGACCCAACACCCTGGTGCTCTCCAGCCCTTCCTCTAATAGGAAAACATTCCTGACATTCAGGTAACATTGTAACCCAGCCAAGAGACAATGATTAATTTTTTCCCCAAAGTACAGCTTCCAGCAATTTTGAGGCCAGATTAAGAACAAGAAAAGTCAACTGAACTGTGGTCAACACAATGCACTCAACAGCTCCTCTTTAGCCTGGTCTTCTAAGAGGAATAACAAATTTCAACCAAATAACACAAGGATCTAAGTCTCAAAAATTATTATATCTTTACAAATTTCATGAAGATGGCAGCTGTGCTGACAGAAATCAAGCTTCCAACTGCAGAAAAACCTTCAGCCAAGTTTTGCCATAAATCCTGAGAAAAAACCCTAGAAGTCAGGACTACAAGAATTCCACTCCTCCCAGAAACCTATTTTGGGTGTGTTTTCAGGATCACTGACATTCGAGGAGTAGGGAGAAAAGAGGGAAGGAATGAGTGGACCTACATATTAAGCCTGTATTAACTTTTTTTTTAGCTTCTTCAAAAAGTCATTTCTCATCCTGATACATCCCCTAATAATACCTACTTGAAAAAGTTGTAGGATCCTTGTCTTTTCCAAGCTGTCCAGTATTTTTATAAAGAGGCAAAGTGACTTATTTGCTGGCTGTTCCTCCGTTTTGAATCCTCATTTTCAGCCACAGATGGGCCAAAGCCTTGCACCAGCAGGAAAACATCTCACTTGGGTTCATCAGGGGAGAAAACCATTATAAGTTTTTAATGGGAAAACCTATTTGATGTCTATTATGTGTGCGTATCACACGTCAACATTTTCTGATGGCAACTGAGTACTTCTAGATGGGGAGAATGAGAAAATGAAAGTCTAATCTTTAATAATCTAATAAATGTTTCATCAAGAACATTATCTAGTCTGGAGGTTTTTAATTAAAAGAAATGCAGAATCAGCTTTAGGATGCAAATCAGAGAAAGTTGTTTTAACCACAACAGAATATTCTGAAATTCCTTCTGTAGTTTTTACTTTTGCTGACACTTTCCAACGCACTGAGATGGAAGACCTGCTCCTACAGCCATGTCAGTAAAATAAATCAGGTGACATTCCTGAAGGGCTCAAAAGAAAGCTAATATGGAAACTAAGGTAAAAAAAAAAGTCTAAGACCTCAAAATCTTTTCAAAGCAACATGCTTCATACATAGCTGTTTCAAAAGGAAGCTAAACTTAGACATTTAGGTACGTAAAATAAAAACTAACCACAATCAATATACTTTCACAGACACCAAAACACTCTGCATATCCAGCCATCGTTGTGTTAGAGGGTCTCCAAGCTCATACTGGGTATCACGAGGCTGTAAAGTACTTTTGCTGAAACCCAGACTGACAGAGATTTTGTGACGAAGTGCAAGGCACAACCTCCGAAGTCCAGACCAAAAATAAGATCAGAATCAGAAACAAGCAGACCTAACAGTACTTCAAGGGGTGAGAGGGAGTGTTTGGATTCAATTTCCCCTTTGATAAAGTACTCTGGGAATAACGGAATCAACTGGATACCATCACAACATCTGTTAGGAAGTAAATCTTGATAAATGTTTGAAACAAGCTAGATACATTGTCATTTACTATGAAAAGCAATAGAATCCCAAGCATTTCCCTCCCACTTAGTATTACGGTATTTTAAGGTTGAGTCCTGACTGAAATAATCCAGGATTAAAACCGTTTAAGTCACATGAACCCTTTTTCTCCTCAATCATCTGCACTTCCATTAATTTGATCGATACTGATATTTGAAAGAGTATAGTACCCCCAGATTCAAAAGCTACAACATGTTTTCCGTTATGAAAACCCCTTGTAAAAATCCTTTTCGGTATGGACAACTGAAAGAAAAGAGATAATTTCAAGAGGCAACAGATTGACTTTGGTACCACCACACTAATATTATCAATAAATGGATATATATAGCAAAACAATACCAGTTCCTTCGTGCTGCAATGGAACATTTTCCATCCTTCATCATACAACTTGTGTGTGAGGGCTTTGGCCGATGTTCTGAGAGTCACCCTCCTGGAGAGGTTTCCACCTTCAAATGTCATGAAGACATTCACCACCCAGCCTGCACCGTGACCTCCTTCCTCCAGTGTCAGTTTGGTGGCCAAGTGGCTTCCGTGTGTTTTCATTCCCACTTCTCGCTAAATCTGCAGCATTTCAGAGAACTGGCAAGGGCTGATTTTATCACACGCACGTTTTAGAGATTAGAGAAGTGAAGTAACATGCAGAGAATCAGCCAAGTGCTGCCTGCAAGCTCACATTTAAGTGATAAAACTTTTGTTCTAAGTCTCTTCAGTCTAACAAAGCCATGCAAACATGAAACTGCTGGATTGGAAAGGGCTAAATGTTTTTTAAAACTGTATTTTATGGTACAGCAGAAAAAATGCATGATATTGCTGCCACGTAAAAGTTAAGGCAAATGGGAACCAACATTTGAGAAGACCATGTTCCCTTGGACTATGAGCCTCAGCTTGAGGCTATGAGCCACAGCTCCTCTTGATGGCAATGCTTGCCTCTGAGGACTGTTGTTAGTACAACAAAAAAGCCACCCCTTCGTTCAACACCTTCTGTCGCCTTTTTGCTCTTAACGAAGCTCTTCTGTGCATTTTTATCTCCCAGTTATGCCACTTCCTTTCGACACTCTCGTTGCTACTCTCCATCTTTGCTCAAATAACAGCAGCAGAACGTCCCCGTATTTTTACTGCGGCTCAAAACACACGACCTCTGAACGGTACCTTAAGCTGATTTTACAGAGTATCTACCTGAGGGACTTGGGGCTTTTTACCCTGGAGAAGGGAAGGCTGAGGGGGGATCTGATCAACACCTATAAATACTTAAAGGGTGGGTGTCAGGAGGATGGGGCCAGGCTTTTTCCAGTGGTGCCCAGGGACAGGACAAGAGGAAATGGGCACAAACTGGAACATAGGAAGTTCCATCTAAACCTGAGGAGGAACTTCTTTGCTGTGAGGGTGGCAGAGCCCTGGAAGAGGCTGCCCAGAGAGGTGGTGGAGTCTCCTTCTCTGGAGACATTCAAACCCGTCTGGACACGTTCCTGTGGGACCTGCTCTGGGTGACCCTGCTCTGGCAGGGGGTTGGACTGGATGATCTCCAGAGATCCCTTCCAACCCTATAGCATTCTGGGATTCTTAGCCTAGGATTGTAAGTTTTTTAGTAGCTGAGCAGGTTTTTTTTTAGTACTTAATTATATTATTTTTAATATTAATTTTAATTAGTACTAAAAAAACCTACTAATTAGTAGCTAAGCCAAGGTAAGACCTCAGTAAAGGAGCTAGTCCTTCAGACTGTCTCTGCCGTTCGTTTATTAAGTTTATTCAGTTTATTAAGCGGGCAGGAAACTCCAAAGCACGTGTGTTGGGGGGGAGCGTGACTTGTTTTTCACCAGCTTAGGGAAACGAAGCAAATCCCCAAGAAATCAGCCAAGTGGCTGGACTGACTGAGGGGCAGGGGAGAAGAAGCCAGCCCCTTTCGGTGACAGTCATCTGCCAAACGATCCCATCAGTCCCATCTGCACCTTCAGGGGAAGCTTCTTGGGCAAAGTCCCCCGAGATTATTCTCCCTTTATTCATAAATTCTCTCTCTTCTCTTTTTTGAACATGAGGGTGTTATAAGGATGGCACCTGAAGATAGTACGAGGCTGTGCCTCAGGAAGGGGGGTGGGAACACCGATGGACATTTCTTACAGATCAACCGAAAACCGGCAATTCCCTGAGCTCTAAAATTTCATCCCTTATCGCACATAATGCACCACTGTTTATTGCACAAAGTTTTAATATGCAAATATACCAATCAAAAAATGCTGTGTCTTTGGCATGGGAAGTTGGCCATTTTATATGAAATATCTGTGATGGGTACATGAAGGGCTATTCTCAAATTCTTCCTCTTGCTTTGAAATTACCCCGAAGTAGAATGTTTCTTTAAAATTCTTTGCAGCAGAAGCTGCTGGCATTTTAAAGTTGCAGTGGCAGAGTAGGAGCCCCACAGAGAAAAAAGACTATTAGAGCTCTGCTGAAAATGAAGTAGGGGAATTTAAAAAAATAAATAAATTTAAAAAATCACTTTATGCATGTCCAATAGCATTCAAATTACTTTTTTAAATTGCAGCCTGGGATTTAGTACGAAATGTCACATTGTGCACACCCTAAATTTCATTTGCATCTGACTCGATAATTCCTCAAGTTATTGGTATATTTTCAACCTCTTATTGCCAAGCGTTTTGGAGCACTCACAATTTCCAAGGCGTTTCCGCCGCTTCCCAGCTTTACACTTGAAGTACTTCTACAGTGGACAAACTCAGAAGAGTTTTCTTAGAAGAGAAAAAAACAGTTGTAAACATACAAACCAAAGGCAAACCACTCTAGTTAATGTTTAGCTGTTGGAGAAGGTTTGTTCGCACGTATCTTACTGCAGCACCACCGGATCAAGCCCATTGCACCCCGTGTAGGACCATTGGAATAGACTGACTAATGAACAGGGTGCTGCTGCACTGGCCCAGGAGCAGATAGAAAAGACATCAAAAAACCCAGCGACTCAGACATACTTATTTTGGTTGGTCTTTTTTTTTTTTGTGCTGTGAGAAGGATCACTTTACTTAATTGCCAGCAAGCCCATCTTCTTGTTGGCAACATTCCTCTGCGGGGAAAAGAGGCGATGCAGAGTCAAGTTGTGCTCCCTCCTCTCCCTGTTCCCTCCTTATCCGCTCTTTCTGGAATCGATTTACGTCACCCTTCATCTCTCTTTTTAAAAGAGGCCAAATATTTATTTTTTTTTTTTTTTAATTTTTTTTTTCCTCTGGTTGGGGAAAGAGAAGAGGGAAGGATTTGGGTTGTTTTCCCACATAACCAGAAGAGTAACACCAAGCTATGTATGCTTTGTGACAGGACTTTCAAAATACTGAGTAAAAAAGAGTAAAAAGCAGCCCCATCGAACTGCACAGTATCACCAGCCAACTTAGCACATCCAGTAAAAATCTACTGAATACCTATTTGGCATTTTCATATTCTACTGAATACCTATTTGGCACTTTTCAAAATTCATAATTCAATTCTCATCTTTCAAATAATTCCTAAGCAGATCCCTGCATGCTCCGGGGAACTCAGTGGAAAGCTGTACCTTTCCCAACAGCCCTGACGAGGGATGTTTGGAAAAGCTGGGGAGAAGTAAGGCAGAAATTCCAGATAACACAACCTTTCCAGATAACATTATTTCTTCCCTTAGAATATTACCCTTAAAATATCCTTGTACCCTCTCATGGGGTTTGACCCTGATCCTATGAAAAGGAATTAACTGCAGTGATGCAAGATCAAGCCTATTATAGGAGGAGAAAGGTTCTGCTGTCTATGTTGGAAATAAGCTTGTCACAGGGATCCACACGATCCAACACCAGGAATTCAATGAAGGTACCTACACTGGAGTTCATATGTTCACCAAAGCTTTCTGGGACAATACAAGGTATTTAAGTAGAAATGCCAAATGTTTTACCATGAGATTTGACTTCAACACAAGAGCTTGAGCTCTTTATTTGTTTGTAACTGTTTCTGCATCCAACCCAATGCTGCTTTGCCTCTCTGTTTATCCGACTTACATCACTTCCATTCAGGTACTGAGGAACAGGAAGGGAAGAAACATTAATCATATCCTCACTTGCTAACTTTGAACTGACCATCTGAGGTTTTTTACAGTTAGTTTGAATAATGTTGGCTCCACCTGAGTGATCAAGCCTATAATTGCATTGTATATGTTATTTACCACAACGTACATAGCTAGCAGTGCTTTGTGTACGTGCTTGTTTGATATAAAATAGCATCATTCATATACTATTTTAAAAAATAAAATCTATCAATTATTAAAATGTACAGAGACACATTTCTTTGCAAAGTATTATGAAGTCAGTCCCTTCTGGTTTTTTAATTAATGACTTATCGACTACTAATTGTCTCAGTTTTGTGATTCTTTGTATAGTCTTTATGCTGTTGAGACAGATGATGTTTCTTTGTTAAATGCTTTGCTGTTTCCCGTTGTGAGAAATTAATTGACTGTTACTATTCAAGTCCTAACAAACAGCATTTCTACTGTCCTTTGCTAATTATGCCATGCCTGCCTTTTACATAGCATTTCACACTACATTTGTTTTTCCGCTTTATATTTTAGGGCAGCTTATTTATAGGAATGTTCATTTATGTTCATATTATCTTGACCTAACAGACCAGATCTGATTGCTTTTTAAACGTATGCGAGTAATTGGCTTCGAAACTACACACAAATACTAGTGTTGCATTTAGTGTGAGCGCAGGAAAAGTTAAATTGGGCTGGCACTTTAAATAAGCTCAGTTTGTTTAGTTGAGTGCATGTTTTGAGTTGAAGTGCATGTTTTGCTTTGAGCCCAGTATGAATACAATGGACCGACCTTTGGGATGATAACAATTATGTCAACTATCTCCCTGAAAAACAACCCAAACCTGCTGGAGATCCCAAACAGTATATTGTGCTACATGTAAAATGATGGTCAAGAAAGAGTCAAGGGGGAAATATCCAAGATGACCTCTTAGTATTTCCACATACAGACTACTACTGGAATAAAATAAATCTCTGACAGAGAGACAGAGCATGGACAAATAAAAACTGACTTAAAAAAAATAACTGCAGTGGTGGTTTGATGTAGTTGTAAAGATCTAAGAACCGAGGCAGGACAAAGTCTGTAAGCAAAGGTAATATATCTTCGTAGATCAACTAGAGTAGACAGAAATACTAGGCTTTGGGTCACGGAAGTCCTTTAAGCCTAAAAACAAAAGCAATTAAGTTTTTAAAATGGAGTATGAGTACAAAATGACTATCTGGAGTTGACTGCAGGTTTGCACATAGTTTTTAAGTAGTATCTGCTACTTTCTCTGATGGACATTAGTATTCATGGCCTCAGGAAAGACCTTTGTCTTACAGCAACTCTAAATCCCCATCCCCTACTAACCACTCCCTCCCATAAAAATCTGGGTACCCATCACCTTTCCCTCCCACCCCCACTACCTCTTCCTCTGCTTTCAGTAGCATCAACTCTGTTTTCTTTCCCAGGATGGTTTAGTTTACCTAAACCATTTGGCTCTGGAGAGACCTTAGAGTCCCTAAAGGGGCTCCAGGAGAGATGGGGAGGGACTCTTCATCAGGGAGGGGAGCCCTAGGACGAGGGGGAAGGGTTTGACACTGGAAGAGGGGAGATTGAGCTGAGATGNGTTCCCTTCCAACCCAAATCATTCTATGATTCTACCTACATTTTGAGCACTGTCTGGGATACTATCTGGCTGAGGAACAGCAGTAGCAGCTTTCATTTCTGCACCTGAAGAACGGCTGGTGTCTCCAAAAAGCTTCCCTAGATTTTCTAATGATATAATGGTTAATAAGAGATACTAACTCTGCCTATGAAAGTCGTCCTGCCTAAGGGCGTTTTACCAAACAAATCTATGAAGTATGTAAAATAAAACCTAAATGAATCAAAAACTAACTCCGAAAGACAAACACTATGCCAATTACCAGAGATCAGCTTACCTCTGAGTTACAACTGTTCAACATTTCCTCTGAGGAGCAGAGGAGAAATACAGAAGCTTTCAATATAACCTGTCAGTATGGTCTCATACACTGCGGTTTAGGGAGAGAAAATCTGAACTAAAAATTCAAAGACTAATCTGCTTTTGAAACACAAGGCAAATTCAATTACATTTCTGCAATTTTAAGTTCAAAGACATAAAAGCAAAGAATCCATAGCATAAGGCAAAGATCATTTTTAAGCACAGCAAGCAGAGTCACATCTTAAAGGTTTCTGTTTTAAGATAGCCTGTTGTCATTAATTAGAGCCGTCAATATGATGTGTATGGATAAACAGTTAACACAGTGTAATCAAGCCTGAACTTCTGCATTTCCTGAGTTGAGTTCTCGGTTCCATAACTGACACCATCTGGCCAAAACCTCAAGTACCATCTTGCACGTTGTCGCCATAAAGATATGGGGCACCAATTGGAGCAGTAATGACCTTAATATAATGGCTGACTAGAAAAAAAACCTGCACGGGTAACAATTCAGCCTGAAAAGCCAGTATTCGAAGCTCAAGCTAGTCTGAGGCATGACGATCCAAAGCCCATGTAAGCTTAAAATCTACACAAGACCCTATTTTCCTAAAATTCCACAGAACTGAACAAACCACTGACGCTGCAGTAACTGGCAGCTCCCAATCCCTAGCGAAAACATCACGTTAAGGGAAATTATGGCTGTGCAGGAGGTAACCACAGCAGCAGTTCATTACACTGCCCCAAAACTCCAGCACTTCAGCAGCAAAACGCCCCGTCTCAGATACGCACAGAGCCAGAAAGTCAGACAAAAATTTTGTGATTCACTGTAACTCATTCATAATCCCCATAATCATAGAATGGTTTGAGTTGGAAGATACCTTAAAGATTGTGCCCCCAATGCCACCCCCTGCCCTGAGCAGGGACACCTCCCACCAGACCAGGGTGCTCAAAGGTTGGTGAGCACCGACACTAGCCGAGAAATTCTCTCTGCCACACAGATACGTGATCAGAGCTTTGTAAATGCTGGGATTTCAGATATAGGACTAGATCGAAGCCCAAAGCTTTACATTGATCAATTAAAACTCTATTTTCTGTATGTGTCAAATAGATATTAAAAAAAAATAAATAAATCTGCTTTTTTGGTTTTAAGGAATAAATTGTTTTTGCTATGTGTATAACTGAATGTTTTGGAAAAAATGGATTTTGAAACAATCTGTCATATAACAGAAAGTTGCAATCAACTAACTAGACAAATCAGACAATCTCCCAAAACATTGACTTTATATTCTTCAAAACATCCCTATTATCACTATAAACAGAGGTATAACACCACGCGTACGAAAAGTCTATGAATATATACATCTTCAGTGACATTTAAGAATCTGCTCCATTTGTATGATTTTAAGCAAAGCTGCAAAGTACAAATACAGGATTAAAACCTGTTCTGAAGCAACGTGCAGAAAGCTGATTCTGTGCGGCAAGTCTTGTAAGTAGAAAATTCAAATGGTAATTAAATAACTCTTTTAGTAAAACAGAGGAGGAAAACACTTATATAGATGGGGAGGAAATACCTACATAAATCTGCCCTAATGCTGGTTACCTTGAAACCTGTAGTACTGCACTGAAGTGTGCTGTAGTTTTCCTACATACAGCTCCCTAATTTTGCAAGGTTTTCTATGAAGCAGTATGTCTTGGTTTTGGTCTGTTAAGTTTAACTGCTTGAAATCTTTACAGTAAACCAGCCTAGGAAAAAAAAAAGAGTTCTGAAGGTTAAGAATGTACTAATTATTACACGGTTTGGTGATACTCTACTGCAACAATAAAAGAAGAAGAAAAAAAATAAATATACTGCATGTACTTAATCTTATACAACTTGACAAAGTGAACCACAAATTAATGACTAAGGACTTTTCAGTCAGTATGGGGTTTTTTTATGGAAGAAAAATTCCTGGTTTCATACCAAGAATCTTGCAGCTGCTTAAAATATATTCCTTACTAATAATCCAAGGTTCACATTTGCCTTAGACTGTGCCAGGACAGAATTCTGCACCTAAAGAAAATCCTGCCTAAGCCTCTGATGGGACTCAAAAACCCCTCAGAGATGGGCACACAGAGGTACCATGGTCTCTGCCTTCTCAGTGATTTAACCTGGTGTGCCATCTTCTCCCCAAATAGCACACGAGATGGCAAATGTAGTGGATATATGATATGTAGATTTTCTTTATATCTCCTTTATACCAGCCAGAAAGTTTAACACTGTACGAACAAAACCTTACTTAAAAAACCCATGTCTTATGACAGGTTTTTGTCTTGTTTGCTGAAGTCTAGATTCTAGATGTCTTCTTCTTGTGATGTATCAATATCACAGAATCACAGAATGCTATGGGGTCGGAAGGGACCTCTGGAGATCATCCAGTCCAACCCCCTGCCAGAGCAGGTCCACCCAGAGCAGGTCCCACAGGAACGTGTCCAGGTGGGGTTTGAATGTCTCCAGAGAAGGAGACTCCACCACCTCTCTGGGCAGCCTCTGCCAGGGCTCTGCCACCCTCACAGCAAAGAAGCTCCTCCTCAGGTTTAGATGGAACTTCTTATATTCATGTTTGTGCCCATTTCCTCTTGTCCTGTCCCTGGGCACCACTGAAAAAAGCCTGGCCCCATCCTCCTGACACCCACCCTTGAAGTATTTATAGGCGTTGATCAGATCCCCCCTCAGTCTGCTCTTCTCCAGACTGAAAAGACCCAAGTCCCTCAGCCTTCCGTCATCAGAGAGATGCTCCAGGCCCCTCATCATCTTTGTAGCCCTCTGCTGTCCCCTCTCCAGCAGTTCTCTGTTCTTCTCGAACTGGGGAGCCCAGAACTGGACCCAGTGCTCCAGATGGGGCCTCCCCAGGGCAGAGCAGAGGGGGAGGATGACCTCCCTCCACCTGCTGGCCACACTCTTCCTGATGCCCCCCAGGTTGCCTTAACTTAGAAGTGCCCTTAACTGGCCCCTTCAATGAAAACTCCTGTTTAGTCTATTCCAGAGGCTGTACTGGGTCACTGAAACTCTCTGAAACGTATATTGCTGATAGAAGTGCTGAGCCTTTACTGTAAAAACCACACACTGTAGCCCAGTCCTTATATAATGAGACAACACACAGCTACTAACTTTAATCTTATATAGATATTTAGACTTCAATAAATTTGTAAGACAGAAATCAGAATTTTCAACAGCCAACTACTTGTTTTCAAGAGTATACCAGAAGGATGTAGGATTAAAAGCCAAAACAGATCTTAATCATATAGTTACACACTACAATGACTCACTGAACACAAGCGTCAACAAGAAATCTCAGTAAAGTCAGTTTATTTTTAGCATATTATTCGGGAGTAGCTGAACACAAAAGTGAAAGATCAAGGATGAGGTTCTTTGCTAAATATGCTTTACATGGTTAACCATATAAATTTACAATAAAACAACCCACAACACAACATAAAACTCACTAATCCGGATAAAATTCTATGAGGGAAACAATTAGGGGAAACAGCCTGGATTCCCCCAAAACCTCCAGGTGGATAAATGTGGTCCTCGATATCAAACAGTAAAGAACCAGCCAAGATCTTGCGCAAAGACAGATTTAACTATTACAGATAAACCGGACAACCACTCCCTAGAGCAGATTTGTGTTATTTGTCAAAGAACATATCTCTTGAGCAAACAAAGAAAAAAAAAATTCAACCCCCCCAAAATGTCTTTCAAAATATTCCACATCTGCAATTTTAGTGGCTCTCCTAAAATCAGCAGCTGGCCAGAAATACCATGGCAAAAATCAAATGTAAATATACCTGACAACTATTTACGACATGCTGTATACAATTTTAACTATTTTACCTTTAAAGCTGACATCTACAGGACTTTCCAGTTAATGGAAAACTTCTCGTAAGGCTTTTCGATCAAGCCCTGCCAACCCAGCTAATGTTACTACGCCGCATTAAACACAATGAGGGGAAAAAACACTCTCCTCCTTCCAACTTGTTTTTTTTTTCGTTAGCTACTAATATGAAACACTTTTAGACCAAGACAAAATGGAAATGAGTGTAGTCTTAACGTTAATAGTATTAAATCTTGAAAGAACATGACAACACCTATGGTGAAATATTCCAAGGTATCCCCAATTGGTTTGCATTTTGAACACATTGGCTTGTGTTTTGTATTTTTGTATTTTGTACTTTTGAATCACACATCAGGAGCAGCCCCGTCTTTTCAACTTCTCTCAGTTAAGAAAGTTTCCGTATCCAGTACATTCAGCTATAAAACCTGTGAGCTTTGCTTTTTTTTAAGGAAGTGCTAAACTTGTCCTTGAGGAGAAGTCAACAATTTATTTTATTGGCAAGTCCTGAGCAGCCTCAGATGTTCATTTTCATTCCGTTCTGGACAATCCATTTACCTGAATAGTGAGCCAGAACTGTTGATATCGTTATTATAAACCCAGACGATTTCAGGTAAGCAAATATGAAGAACAGGAAAATTCCCACAAATACACTGCTGTGTAAGACACTATGGTCTGCCTAGATAATAGGCAGGATCTACCATTAAAAACAGAAATCCAAAATGAGGTAGAATCTACATGTAAACAATTTTTCCCCATTTCTTCTGTTTATTAATGCATAGGAAAAGAAATAGTACATGCTAAAAATCAAATTATCTGTTCCGATCACTTAATCAATAATAAGATGCAACATAAACCAAACAAAAATACCCTCAAAAACTAAACTCTGCTTTCAGTTTCTAAAGATGGCACACATAACTGAAGAAAGAAAGTTTAGCATGACATATGTTCTTTAGGAACGACAAAGTGTTAAAATACTTTGAGTTAAATACTAAGCTTTAAGGAAAGCTGCCAATTTCAATTAAAATGCTTGACTAAAAATAATCACTCCTTGGAAAATAGTACTGGTTGACAAGAGATCTAAGTGAACTTAGCATTAAACTAAAGGGTTTGGAACAAGGCTGGTGGTCAAAAACAGCATTTTAGTAGGACTTTTCCTGAACATGCTCAAAAGATTGTAAAACATATAATTGATTAGATACAATCAATTAGATACATATTGTATGTAAGACATACAATACGATTAGGAATTCCATCAGGATGAACTTGTTTGGTGTGAGGGTGGTGAGAGCCTGGCCCAGGTTGCCCAGAGAAGCTGTGGCTGCCCCATCCCTGGAGGGGTTCAAGGCCAGGTTGGAGGGGGCTTGGAGCAACCTGGTCTGGTGGGAGGTGTCCCTGCCCAGGGCAGGGGGTGGCACTGGGGGGCTTTAAGGTTCATTCCCACCCAAACCATTCTATGATTCTATGATACAACCTTTAGTTCAAATACAGCCTCCCTGTGTTACATTTTACTGGACTGAGACTGTAAAGAAAGTTACAGTCTAAACTCTGTAGCAGCCAGCAGTCACAAATTCAGATTTTTTAAGTTCTGTTGCTCTCTTGAACCTGAAGAACCACCTCATTTCAATAGTCTTTTAAACCAATCAGTCTCCAGACAGGAATGAGTAACCTTGAGACAGAGGATGTGCCTCTATTGCTATATGCTGACAGACTCCTTTGCCAACCCTTAGACACTGCCAGGAGTCAAGGCAGCTCCAGTCTGGACCATGTAGCTCCATTACCATGTCACGAGCATCAAGGTAATCAAAACCTTCCTCTCAGTCAGGTCATCAGTTCAGACACAGTCCAACACTGTTGCAATTTAATAAAAGTACAGAAGTCCCACATCCAGAAAACCTGCCGAGTTCAGGAAAAAATTAACTGGAACCTGTCTGGCCTCATCCATACAGACAAACCCAGACATGCTGAAGATGTAACTTGAAGTTAAATCAATTGCAAAAGCCACAGGCTATCCAGGCAGAAAGATTTAAGTAAATTCCTAGCAGTATCACCACCATTCTCTTTCCTACAAGGTTTTACTAAGGCAAAGGTAGAGCAGCAAAAAGTTAAAAATACAGTGATGGCCTTGCTCTTTGTTCTGGAGTACAAGAAAAAACCCACCACTCCACATCTTGACTCTGACACACAGGGTGACAACAAGGTGTTGTACTCTCAGATAGTATTTCTGGTGTTCACCTTCCCCTGGTGGACCACGTACAGAGAGGGGAAACTTTGCTACACCAGCTCCACCTAGAAAGAACTTTGCTCCACCTAAAACTTTGCTCCACCAAGAACAGCTCCACCTAAAACTTTGCTCCACCTAGGAAGTCCCCCCTCTAGTATCAACACAACTTCATTTGTCTTCCAGACATTAGGAAATCCTCACCTCAGACGCACCAACGAGCAAAACCAGCAAGCCCATTGAGAGTAAGTGGGTTCTGACTTTCACGAGAGTGAAAGTCAATCAATTGTTCTTGGCTGATACTAGCAGTAAGCACTGGTCAACAGAGCCAACAGAAGATCTAGACCCACTCAAC
>JAHREE010000174.1:1569401-1587150 GCA_033628505.1 Tringa tobata | reverse complement strand
GAATTCACTGTGAAAAAGACTGCTTTCACTCCATTTGTGAAAAAGTTCTGATTTTAAAAATACGTTTTCTTAAATGTATCAAAGTACTGTAGTAAGCACCTGAAATAGAGCAGTAAAAGTACCTGAACTACTTTTTGGTTTGTTTTGTTGGTTTTTTCATTTTTTTTTTTTTTTTATGGTTGGACTTGATGATCTCAAAGGTCCCTTCCAACCTTGAAGATTATGTGATTCTACAGCTGAAAACACCCTGGAATCCACCAGCTTTAACAACAAATTTGCAATGGCTATGAAGATGCATCTATATAATACAGGTATCATGTCAGGATTTTCTCCCACAATATGAATCAATTTAGGGATCTGCTTTCTTCGGATGATGCTTTAGGTTAGCTGGCTCTGAAGCCATCAAGCAATATCTCTGTAGACTTGACTTCTTTCTTCCACTATGTATTGCACTCCATCCATCTGTCCTCGAACACCTTCACTATAATTCCAGGTGGCAAGTTGTGCTCTCAGGAACAAAGCAGTGGCATCCTGCTCCCAATTACTGGGAGATTTATTTCATTCCATACTCCCTTGTTCCGTTGTTCTCGATGTCTCCCACACATTGTCATCCACTTCAAATTCAGGGATTGCACCAAGTATTTCGTAACAGGAAGGCACAGCCGTTAACATCCAGCTTTTATCTGGCTAGATGGCTTGTCATCTTCTGCCAGCATGTGCACAAATGGTGGAAAACTTACTTGCCCCATAGAAGAGTGAGAATTAAGTCTCTGGGAACAATCAGCGTTAATGTTTTTCTCAGCTGAAACAACATATGACCTTTTTGCTGCTCTCCTGAAAGTTCCTTTCTTGGTAAGGTCAGTCAAATATACACCTGACTATCTTTTATTTAAAAAAAACAACCACCAACACACACAAAATCCAACAAACTAAGTTTGAGGTAAAACCCACCGGAGTTTAGGCAGTTACGTTAAATGATTCCAAACAAAGGATAAAACCAGAATCAATCAAAAACCCAGAAGAATTAGTACCCATCCAGTATCACAATGCCTCGGTTGTGTTTGTGGAACAAGCTGAGCTACAGCTACTCGAGTTATTGTCAATGTAAAACTAATCTGCCAGATCTTGTGTACATAAACGACCCGGTTATACCAATAAAAGAATACAGTTCTGAACCACCCAATTTGGAAAGTAAAAATAACGCCGACTCGGCATGCAAATCTACAACTTTTCCCACTTCTAATAAAGTTTCGTGTAACAGCTACAACAAAGGGAAAGATTTTTAAATTTCTAAAAGAAAAAAACAGTTTAGATTAAAAACTCACACCCTTTCACAGGTAAGGGGTACAAAACAGCGCTACTGTTTTAAAAGCTTCAAGCAGTTAAAATTTCTTTTAAAAGAAAAGGCTTTTGCAGTTGGATGGTCTGTGTGTTTGCTTTTGTTATTCATTAACAACTTTTGTGATCATTGGCCTGTGTCAATTAAGCTTCAACCAAGTCCCTAAAGCAGAGGGACCTGGATGGGGTTTGCTCGTCACGGAACAACGAGTTCTTCCAAAAGGTGCTTCTCCTTTCACTGGTGTTCCGTATTATTGTGTATTATTGCCGCCTGCGCTTACCTGACTCAAAAAATGCTTGATTTTCATAACTAGTTTGAAGCGAGCAAGTCTCACTAGTTTAGCAGATGATGATACACTCAGATAGCATAACTACCCTATTTAAAATCTCAACTTCTTCACCTGGAAAGGAATATTAAGTCGCATGAACTGTAAAATCATTTTTATCTAATTAGTTGCCACTAGAATTAAAAAAAAAAAAAGAAGACTGAAATCTGTATTTTTCCTTTTAATGCAGAAATGTACTACTTAGTTCCCAAAATAACTTTTTATGTTTTCAGTACAAGAATATATTGCATTCTTGCTTTCCTCCTTATTATCTGCAATAATTAAATTCCTTACCACCCTAAAAACCAATGAGCAAAATATGCCCAACATTTTTGGATAAGATGCGCTCTGTTTTGTTGTTATTTTTCTCAAGTACAGGCCCTGCTCTGTGTCGTAACTTTGGATTTTTAACATAAAAATATAACACTCGACTTCGATTACATCATACAGATTTTTCAAGAGTGGGTAAGGCATATGTCAGAAATATAAGTGGAGAGGAAATGAAGGTATTTTCTAGAACTATTTATAGTAACCCAGTCATGCTGAACTGATTGTATTTCCTCCCATATTGAAAACGCACAGAGAGCTGCATGCAAAATACATGTCATCAACTTTCAACCTACAGCCAACGCAAAAAAAATAACAGGTAAACATACTCCTAAGTAGACTAACATTGCTTTCCTTTACAGGGACATAAAACCTTACCGTGGTCAAATCTGGAAGCCAACAATTTGTACAGACAATCATATATCTCTGTGAAATATATTCACATAGAAGAACCGCTCAAGATTAGGCTCATTTTCTTAAAAACTACATTTTCACATTGGTACAATATTTATTTGCTTGAAAGCACTTAGACCCAAGTAAATTGTTGGCAACATGAAGTTGGGGGGGTGGGGGTATTTTTTTTATTAAAAGATGCAGTAAAAGGTAATTATAACCTAAAATTTTAAAAGTCTGGAAACTGTCTAAAAGCAATTAGTTTGTGTAAGACATAAGTCTTATGAACACCAGAATGGGAATTCTGAACAGGGATCACCAATACTCTGCATCACATCTTTAGTAAGTTATGCTTTTTCTATCTGTCTACCTCTTAATTTTAAAATTTGTTAGCTTTGGGGTCAAAAGGGCACTGTAATTTACATGGACAAAGGAACTTACTGGACAGGCCACCTGAAATCAGTTAGTTCAAAAGCAAATTAAAGACATATTTGGTCCCTCTCACATTTCCTCTCATGTTCTAAGGTATTAAAAGAGGATTCAGTTGCAGTGGTTCCATCATATGCAATGTTTAATGTCCTGAAATTCCCCTTGGTCAGGAGGGCATGATCATGGAAGATACTAAACCACCTGAAGTGAAGAAGAACACCAGGAGACAAAAATTTAATGATGTTATGAGACTGGACCAGATTTTCAACCTTTTTCAGCCTTTTGCTCTGCTGTCTATCTGTTATTTGGCTGTTTGAGGATTTCCACGGGAATATCTCACAGGAACAAGTCAAGAACCACAGAGCTCTGCTTCACTTGATTAACTCCACATTTAGCTTTGAATCTTTTCAACTTTAATACCATACCAAATTTATCTCCAGCGCACACGCTTATTTTAATTGAAGCTATTCCTTCAATTCACTGTATGGAAAAGAATTCATTGGCAATAGAAAAGCATATACATATGGCTTGCTAGAAATAGTTTGGTCAGAAGCAGGTGGTGCACATGCAGCAAAGCTTTTGTGGTGTTCCATAAGGATCAACTCCATAGTCCAGTATTTCCTCTACACTGTAAGCAGGGTGAAAAAGGCAACAATTCACCCTCCCACGCTTAAATAGGGACAGGGGGAAAAAAGGTAACCAGACACTCAGTTTACAATGAACTAAATATAACAAAGCCTGTCCTATCCACAACGCTGTTTAGTCAAACTGTATTTATTTGATCTATCTACATCAAAGTTTACACCAAGACCTGAAAAATCCAAACACTTCCACTATGACTATAGCACAGATTCTGCTCACCGGCAAGAGAATCTCAACAGTTTTCCCAACAATGATTGTACATAAATCCATCTTGGAAAATGAGGAAGGCCATAGACATGACCCCAAACAAACACCTCCCTAAGGTTCCAAGGGAATCCACAAACTGTTCCCAAGGTTCTTCACCACATCTCTTAGAAAAGACCACCACACTCAGCTTCAGGGTGTACAGTACTATGTACAAATAAGATATTTCCATTTAAGAAGAAAAATTGCTTTGCATCTCCCCACTAGAACGTCAGGAGCTTAAGAATAGAGAAAGCTCTTTCTTTGGATATCTTTTTGTCCGTAAACGTACAAGCCAAGACTTTTCTGTCTGTCTTTTGTTAATAAATATAGCAGAAGCTAGGAATATCTAAAAATAGACAGGATTTTAACAACTGACAATAGTAAATGCATTTCAGGATATTTCTGCCTCTTGACTAGCATTTCACCATGTTCCTAAAGCAGTGAGGGCCACATCACTTACCCCAGTGACCTGCACGTTGTACTTCACAACTGGGTTTCATACACATCATTCAATTGGTAATTCAGAATATGAGTTCCCAGTTAGAAGCAGTGGTGTTTTGGAGGGAAGAAAGAAGGACAAGGACCACGTTACATTATGTTCTGACCTTCAGATGATTTCTGGAGTATACCAGCTATCATCTTCTGCGTGCAGCGTGTCAGCACATGGTTCAGTCCTCTCAAAAGGGTCAGAAACTCCTGAAACACAACATCTATAGATTGGTCCTTAACACTCCAGCTATCACATCAGAGCACTTAAAATAAGTGACACAGACAGACAACAAATTTAATTGCTGGTTGTTCTCTGTTTGGCAAAGGTAACGGAGGGTACACATGAGGAAAGTCACCAATAGTGGAATGGAAAGAGACGTTTTAAAGCAAAAGCCTCTGAGAATGTATTTATTTGCACCTCATGTTAAGCCTGATCTCCAGAGTCAAGATCAAAAGTGCCTAGACATGTTCTCACCAGAAATGTCTTAACTTCATAATTCATTCTCTGCACAAGAAGTTCATTGACTTTAGGTACAGAATGTAAGCAAACAGATGGCTTATACTGCCAGGAATGTGCTGAAGACTTAAAGGAATATCAACCCAGAAAATTCAGAAGTTTTACTCGACCCAAGGGAACGGGTAGAAAAAAAAAAAAAAGGGAAGCAGTAGACAAGACCACTTAGAGATGTCACACCTCTGAAATAAGAACACAATAGAGCAACACAGCCATCCTTAGCTTTCCATCTGATTCATCAAATAGAGGTTACAAAAGAAAGCATTTCTTGCCCAAGAGTAGCTGTGAAGAAGGTCAGTGGGTAAGATGTGCAGCTGAAAGGTACCTGCTGACATTAGGCAGGAATGAGCCTGCATTGCTGAACCAGTAAAAGATATCAAGAGAATATTGGGGGAGAAGGGTCTTTAAAAAAAGAAGGAAAAAACAATGCTTTGCATTTTGGTTTTAAAACAAAACACTGCAAAAAAAACCCCAACGCTCTTAAGATAAATTATCTTGGGGTAGAATGATAAAGAGCAGATCAACACTATTGCACTGTGGCCCTGATCAACCATAAAGCAATTCTCACAGCAGTATTGTGTGCTTTAGGTTTAAAAAAGCCATATGCAGCCGAATACAATTTATAAAACATTTTATAATCTGCAGTTCTCAATAACTTCTTATAATCAAACCTGGAATCAGAATGTGCCAAACAGCTTTTACTATTATTTTTACCTAGAAGAAGGGCCCATTTCTTTTACCAGCCAGCATTGTCAGCCCATTCCCCTGGGTGGCCAGGGCCTGTGTCCCCCCCGGATAGCCAGGACCTGTGCCCCTCCAGTGCCGAAGCCGGCAAAAAGAGCAGGCACCAACAAAACACATCCTCTTCTGCCCCCCAGCTGGGCCTGCAACACACCTCCCAGCAAGAAAGTAGGGCTTATTTTAATCAACTTTTGATGGAAAATGAATGTGTTCGTGGCTGTGACAAGTTGAGTATCACCGAAAATATGATCCTCAATTATTTTTTCTTTGAGTTCTCCCCCTTCATTCTCCTAATAGTTTCTTAATACTCCTTAAAAGGTAATTCAGCCTAATAGCAAAGATTCACAAGTCTAGAATTTGACTGCTGTTTAATGCTATTTAAAATGAAAAGCATATTATAACGAACCACGACTCATTATCTTCACACAGTGCGCATATTTTGCTATCAACAAGATTAGAATGGGTATGATGCCAGGCAAAGCGTACTGGAAACAATAATCTAAAAAAGCAGCTGTCTCAGAAGCCACAAAATGCATTAGGGATCTAAATTCATTAGCTGTCGCTTCTGCACATGAACACAGGCGTCCTGGATCCGATCGGGAAGCAGCTTAACTCCTGCCTCCCCCCCAGCGTGCTCTGGGCACAACAGGCACCTTTTCCCTGGAAATTAAACCAGGGGACACCGGAGCAGATCCAATTTTTCCCCTCACCTTCCAATTTTCCTTGAAGGACCTTTCTCCTCTTGTCTCTTCATGCTGCTTTTTGGGGTTTGGTTGTGGGTTTGGTTTTTTTTCAACCTTTAGTCATTTAAAGTTAAGAAAAAAAGCACAAACCCCCAACACACAGAGGCTGGGGAGTAGAGACCAGTATTCCCGTCTCCTTACTCCCAGGTCAGTGCAGATCAATGATTAATGTGGTATCAGAGAAACTCCTACATCTTGCATTATTGAAGTAGAACCACTGGGCAGCCAATATAAACACTGGAGGTCCTCCCAACTGGGCTATTTTAGACTTTGATGCTGGAAGATGTGCATCTGACTGGGCTAAGCCTGTGCAAAACCCGACTGGAGGTCTCCCACTTCTCAGATGGATGCCTGAATAAGCACAAGTACACACCAAACATATTTCAAGAAGAAGATGCTGTAACTTCAGCTTTTGGGTTAGAATCAAGTGGACAGATGTGCTTGATGTATGGCACCTCAATTCAGATGCTTCAGCTCCAGAGCACACCAAGAATTCAAGCCTACTGCCAGGCTCTGCTTTCGCCAGTGGGTCATTTTAAGGCAAACATGCTCAAAACACATTTTGTAAAAGAGAATTTCAGTGATGTTTAATTCTACTTCTTGGTTCCCTCTTTCCTATTTTTCTGAAACACAAGTCAGAAACTGCCACTGCTTTTTTTCTCGGGTCTCACCTCTAATTCACTCAGTGGTAAACGAGGAGTAAATTTTCATAAGAGTTGATGTAGCCCACTCAAGTTTATATTCACCTGGAGTCAGTACATTAAATTTTGTTTAAATCTAAAGAAAGCTCTTTGTGCATCTTTTTGGAAGCGTTGACCTAACTTGTGAGTAAAAAAAAAACATTTCCAGATAAAAAAAAACATCTCCTGCCTATTGAAAGGTGCATCGGTATGTGTATTTAATGACCGTGTTTTAAAGATAATGTTGGCTGCTTTCTGCTTTATCTTTGCTAATGCTTTTGTAAATCAAATCTTTCTTAGTCATAGCCTTCCCCTTCTGCAAAACCTAAGGATGAAATAGTTCTGAAGAAATTATGTAGGCAAGTTCGCACTGAAAAAATAAAATGGCAAAGAAATAGCCATAAAGTCCCATTCCCTCCCCCTCAAAAACCTGAAGTTTCATACAAACTCAGGGAAGGATAAAAATTAATCTTGTGGGTTTAAAGTTGCTCCTTTTCCTTATTCACCCTGGAACAGGAAAACTAAGAGCTTAAACTCCTGAAGTCTGCAGTGTATTGCTGGTCTAGACAGGTCTCAGCAGAGATTTAAAATGATACAGTCTAACAGCAAAAATCTTTTGGGGACTTTGGATCACTTTAGGGAAGCTTGCCCATTTAAACTGAAAAAAATGAGTATATTGTACATGTTTAATGCCCATCACATGCTCAAAGGCCTCATCGTTAATCTGGGGGTAACTGAAAAAGAGGAAGAAAAAAAAAAAAACCACACAAAAAACTCACCAAAGCAAATGAACCTCATCTTGACAACTTCATACTACTTATTGTGAGAGCTCTCTCTACAGTTTCTACCTGCATTGTTACAGACAATATACAAAATCCATATTCCCCTAATGTCACCTAGACATCCTGATAAAACAAGAAGGAACTGAAGAGAATATATCCGCTGAGCATATTTGAAGTCCCACATTTCTCCAAACTCCTGGGAGGGGTAAGTCAGAGGAACACTCTCTCTGTACCAATATTCATTCCTCAGTTAAACTCACTTAAGGTTCTGAATGATTTTCTGTCTCTTATCATTTTTGCCCCATACACAGTTTTTGTAGCTAATAACCATGTAAACTGAGGAAACAATCTACAGAATTAAAACTTGATTACATCCTGCGATGTACGCGGTACCTGTAATCACAGCAAAGCCTGTGCTAATTGTTAAAGAATCAAACTGTGCAAACGAAGCAGCCTACCACCTCCAGGAGGTCTTTATATTCCTCTTTATTTTTCACTCTCACATTCCCCATGACAATGGAAACAGCACTAGAATAATTTACTGAAAGGTACAAAAAGTACAAAGATGAAATAACACTGAAATTCAAAACAACTGACGGGATAAATCACCTATATCCTTTAATTTCTTTGGCCCTTACTGAAAGGTCCTTAACTAAGTAGATCAAGAAAGAGCAGCTAAAGAAAAAACACCTTTATGCACAAGGTAACAAGCCATCTTTCTTATAAAGAAATTCTTTACACCCATGTTACTATTTCACATTGAGGCCAATGAAACAACTGACTTGAAACACTCGTGAAACACCCAGCGTAACCTTCCCGAGTATCTTTACATTGCCTAATTAAAAATAAACAAGGCAATGTATCTTTGGCAAAGTCATTTTTCTTCTTACACTGAAAAAATGTACAAAAACATTTAATTGCCAAAGCTAGGGAGGGATGCATGTAAAATCAGCTCAACATCGAATCACAGAATTGTCGAGGTTGGAAGGGACCTTTAAGATCATCGAGTCCAACCATCAGCCTAACTCTGATAAAAACCATCACTAACCCATGTCTCTAAGCACTATGGCAACCTGGCTTTTAAATCCCTCCAGGGATGGTGCCTCAACCACTGCCCTGGGCAGCCCAGTCCAAGGCTTAAGAACCCTTTCAGGGTAAAAATTTTTCCTAATCTCCAATCTGAACCTCCCCTGGAGCAACTTGAGGCCATTTCCTCTTGTCCCATGGCCTGTTCCTTGGGAGAAGAGACCGACCCCCCCTGGCTACACCCTCCTTTCAGGGAGTTGGAGAGAGAAAATGACCACTCACATCTGTGGTTTGAAGGACTCCAACCAGCCGGGCAGTGATTGTGTGTGCTCATGACCAGGGCTCTCCTTGGAGACAATGATCTTCTATCTACGCTGTGAATTGCTGCAAGAGGGACTTCAATCTGAAATTTATCATCTGTATTTATCTTTATCATCTACCTGAATAGTGACTTGCATGGCTGCAACGCATTTTCCACCTCTTGTTTTTCAGTTAGCCCGAGCTTAAGTTCACCTTATATAGGAAAAATCAGACTTGGGGTAAAAATATATTATTCTATCTTGAGCTATCCTCTTTGCATCACAAAGCAAAGCAGCTTTTCATTCTAAAAGATACATAATGACCAGCATAATCTGGGAAAAAGTTTACAATCAGCACTTGAAAATCCCTACTTCTACACTAGATTTTGCTATTTTTACTCTGTTTTACTATAAGTAATCAGTATTCTTCTTTCTTACATTCCAGCTGCAAATTGCTTTAAGAATGTTATATGGAAATAGACGAAGGCACTACTCTTAGAGAGCAAGCTGTTATGTATGGGAGTAAAATTGTCAGAACCCGGATGTCCAAAGCAAAGCAATCACCCTACTAAGGTTAGAGTCCTGTGTCAACTGCATAAATACATCACTGCAGAATAGTCATGTCCAAGAAATGCCTTCATCTTTTCCGAGGATAAATTTCTAGCACAAAAAAAAAAACAAACCCAAAAAACCCACCAGACTTTCTTACTTCAGGATATTCTACTTCCATCACTATTTGCAAGAGTTAAAATCCGTAGGACCAAACCTCTCAGGAGCAGTTTGGAGACCTGGACGTGGAGAAAGCAACTATTATACATCAAGTCAGAAGGCAGTTAATATGAAAAACAGGAACCCAACTCCAACCAATATTTTCTTAGAGGGCTGGCAGCAAACTGTCAGATGCACGTGTGACCTCAAAACAACCTTTTGCCAGATGCCTCTTTAACCTCTTACAATTACATCAACTCCTCAAAAGACCAGTACAATTTTACCATTTTCTCTTTTGGTTATGCAAATTAAGAAGATGTGCTTAAAAGACAGATTGAAAATGTTTGGTTCTATGCATTTTTGTCTGTCTTAAAGCCCTAAAATAAAGCTCTCTAGCACAGCAGCACATTCTTTAACTTCTTTTTTTTTCTCTCCCCAGAATTAAAACTGCTGCAAAAGTTAAGCAAGAAGTCTTCATCTTCTTTTCTCTTCCTTTGTGTGTCACTGTTCAAAACCAGGTAACTTTTTGAGACAGCTGTGAGTTAAGGGGCTGAGTCAACATTTAGCCGAAGCAATCAATAAATCACTTTTAATGCTATTTACTATTTTTAAGCAAGTAACTTTTTTTCACAAAAATTATGTCCGACATCTTATGTTGCAATCAATAGGAGCCAACACAATGATTCATATTCTGATTAAAAAATGGCCCGCATGCTAACATTTAAAAAAGGACATTTTTGCAAATTAAAAAATAATCAAATACACAGCAAAGAAGCATCATAAACGGGTTTCAGGGGCTCAAGCACTGGAGAGAAAAAAAAAAAAGAGAAATGGACTGAAAAGTAAGTAGGTCATGTATACTAAGGTGCTAAAAATACTAACATCTGATTTGTGGCTGAGAGCACTATTTTTAAAATCTAGAGGTGTACAAGTAAATGAAGAATTGAACAGTCTTTTATCACCAAAAAACTGCTTTGATGAGGCATTAAAAAAAAAAAAAAGATTCCCTGTGCTGTACAGAATCCAGGAAAAAAAAATATTTCCTTTAAGAAATATACCTCCTTCTCCAGCAAAACAACGAATTTCAGTTGTTCTGTAACCCAGTTCCTTTAATCTGCATAAGAGATGCTGACTGAGTTCACTCAACCAAATCACTACTGGCTTTCAGAATACAATCAACACATGCTTTTCAACAGTATTAATATAGCATGAAGCTTGTGCTCCTAATTATTCATGTTTTTGCATTCTGTTTTTTCCCCCTGCTGTAAAATATGCAAATTTACTTCTTTGTGTTATTTAGGTCCCACATGGGCCTCAACAGATCTGCTTGGAAGGAATTACAAGCCAAACATCTAGATACACGCTATCAACATTTCAAGCTTCATTATTTTTATTAGGTTGGAATGCCATTATAGATTTGATATTAGGATTTAAAAAGCTTTTTATAAATCTGTCAAAAACCTACAGTCTAATAAAATGGTGTACTGATAATTACTACTACTCCACTTTGTGTGCCTGAAAGAGAGAGAGAAAAGCCCTACAAGTCTTGAATACAAGAGAAATCCCCATCTAGTGGCACTATTGAAAAACGCAGTTTGTTTTTGTGCAAAATTAGTACCCAAGAGGATTAGTTTGAGTTCATTACTGAATGAAGGGGAGCCATTACCTCCTTATGCAACTCAGGAGCGGTAACAGGAGAGGGCTGTTTTTTCTGAATTCCTCGGACTGTAAAATTCAACACCCAAATGAGCTACTAAAGATTTTTAAGTATAAAACCCAGAAAGCAGCACTTCAAGAAACAGGTCACTTAATGCAGTAACGTCTTGGTACGCATCAAAAGTGTTCACTTACAGCGGCGGAGGCTGATACATCTAAAGTATTCTTTAGATAAAAAATACTTTAAGATTTCTCCCAATCTCCTATTATAATAAAATTAGTGTAAAATATTTTTGAATTTGAACAGCACAGTGAAATAGTAGCTTAGTTAGTGGAAAACTGCAAGGCTGGAAATATCTACGCAAGCACTTACTGTTATATAAAAAAATACGTAATATAAGCCCATTGATGCAGAAAGTGAAAGGACATTGAGATACTGCTTTTTTCCAACTGGCACAAAGCCTTATGCATTTCTTTAATGTAATAGTATATTTTAAAACACAGCAGCAGCCCAGCCTTCCTTACTAGCACCACTAAAAGCTCCTTAAATATTAATGAACAAACAACATAGAGATTCACAGGAATCTACTACACATTACTACCAGCTCTTAGAAAATAAACAGCAGCAGCAACACTTAAGATTTTACAAATCTTTCAACGCATTTAATTTTTGAAGTGTGTAAGCAGAGGGCAGAAACCAAAGAGCTACTTAAATTGCAGGAAAAATCCAGTATGGGGTAGTCCTTTCATTTGGGAAGATCAGTACATTAAATTCTCCTTTCATAGCATACTCACTCTTGAAGATTTTAAAATGCACGTTTCTCTCAGAAACAAACATCTAAGAACTTCTTAAAAGAAGCATGCTGTATTACTGTATTACTAAGATCAATATGTAAACAAATAGGTCTTTATAACATGTTGTGTGGCAGTGGGGGTAATTCAAATATGCAATTTATCCGATTCTTTCTTCCACAATAAAAAATATCTCAAATACTATCTGCATACAGAATAGATTCATGTCAAATCAGAAACGGGGAGTTGAAGGGAAACAAATATATGTAAAATTGTTCTTCAGAGAAACAGAGTCAAAATTTCCAGAACTAAAGACTGACGGGTGTTGATCATTTTACTTTTTGTATCTTCTGTACAGAAGACTTCCTGCTTTGTTAAGGATGTTATTCTGCAATGTAACTGCAGTTAACAAAGGGAAACACCCAGTTGGCTGTAAATCATACTTTCCACAGCCTCACAGCTGAGTGAGGATGCTCCTGCCTACAGATGAGGACAATCTTTTATGAAGGAATTATACTGAATTAACTCAGAAATACAGATACTGAACACAGCAGAGTAAGGTTCATGTATCTCTTTTAAGATAAAGCCAAAGTTCAAATGCCTTGCAGAGATTACCTTAAAATACTGTCACACCCGACCATCAGAATTTTGAGATAAAGAATATCTGCTACCATCCATCATAATTCATCAAGCTCGTGTACTCTTTGTGCACCCCATTACACACCTGAATTTGTCTCAGCACGTATTAGTGATGACTTCTACACCACCTTAATTCTCGCAGAATTTGAAACTCTGAATGGTCTCCAGACTTTTTGGGGATGTCAATGTGTCTCCTTTGACCCTTCCACAACGCAAGCGCTGGATTGATTTGATGTAACCACTGAAACCAGTGCAGTTGAACAAAATGCAGTGGAAGGCAACCACTAAACATGACCACACAGAGTCACAGATGTGAAACCAGAGTCGTTTCAATGGAGAATGTAAGTTCTCCTCAGAAAAAGTTCCAATAGTCTCTCATATTGTTAGATTTTGATAATCTAGAGGCTTCCATGACTTGAAAATCTCAATGAAACACTTCAATAGAGAACCACTGTAAGATTCCTGCTAAGAACAAGTCAGTACACCCGAGCAGCAGGAGCTGAATGTTGATGATGACAGATTTACAAGGAGGAAAACACAAATTTTCAAAAGAGGAAAAAGAAAAGGATCAGTTACAGCATGACAGCAATAAATTCTTTCTCTTCTGCATTCTTCAGCCATCCTACAAGACTGTGAAAGAGCTCAATTAAAGCTGCAAATTTAGCCAGTTCACAGGTGAGTACACTTCAGATTAGTTTTTGAATAATAAAAAGAGTTTGAAAGCACAATACTGCTTTATTTTCATCAAACTAAGCATAAGTCAGATTGTGAGACAGAACATCTATATTCACCATGCGATTAGAAAGACAAAGATGCTTCTTGGCTTCTAACATAAAAAGACTTTGGGCATAACACTAAAAGGAACCTGAAAAAAAACTAGTCCTCTAACGACTGCAAGAAGATATTCTCTTCCCACGACTCTAATCATAAAGCTAGAAGCCTCAGCTTTAAGCTTTCTTGTTTTGTAAGGACATAACTTCTTGCTCACAATATGAGAGGAAAACAAGAAACTACATTTTCAATACTCTTGAATAAGAGTTCGCACCTATGGAAATAAAACTTCATCTATTTAGTCCAAGTGATGAGACTAGGAATATGAACTCCTTCAGGAACAGTAAGAATTCTGAAAATGTTTATTGTGGTTTCTCTTAACATTTCATCTGGTCTAAGCATCTCAAAGAAATTTTTACATTTCAAAGATAACAAGAATAATTTTATACAGAAGCACCACTTACCCACAATAACGAATCCATCTGCCTCTCTCTCTGGCACTGTAACCTTCTTCGAATCTTGACTTTTTCTGAAGAAGCTGAACATAACTTCTTTTTTTTGCTTCTTCTTAAGCCGTTATCTAAAACGAAGACAAAACATGTTAAATAAATATAAGGTAACATCATTTACCCTAAGAAGTTCACATCACGCCAAAGGCCTCATACGTGATATCACAGCTTAATTTTTGTTACCAGATTTGAAATATCAAGCATTTGTATGTCAGACATTACCTCATTAATGTAGCAATTGACTTCAATAGGCAAAAAGAGACTGAAGTATAGGTCTTTTCTATAAAGCTATGGAGCGGAACAGCTGAAACAAAACCAAACCACAACAACTTCAACTTTTCTAAAGAAAAGTGAAAGAAGGAAACTCCCTTCAGCATCTATCCAGTACGTTTCCATATTTTTCTGCTTCTTCGAATCGTTGTTACACAAACATTCTCATCAGAGTTAGTTCTAAAGCATCTAAACTTCAAAGCCCAAAACACGATCCTATAGAAAATGCAGATTTATAATGCAGGAATACTTGAAGGAAGCAAATTGCACTACAGATTTTCAATCTTAGGTGTCTGTGCATCAATTAAAAAGACCAGGAGAAGGGACCAACAACCTGATAGCAACGTCTAATATACACCTCCATAGAGGAAAAGGAATCCACTCTAAAGAAGAGGGGTGTACAGCGTCAAGTTTTGATGACACTATTTCACACTAAATTTAACAAAGAAGGATCTTTGGAAGGTGGGAAAGAGTGAAGAGCGCTACCACGTCGTGTTTGGATTTAAAGAAAAATAACAGAAAGAAAGAAAGATAAAAATCCTGGATTAACTATTTGCTGGAATTCTTCCCTTCCCACCCAAATATTCACGGCCCCCTAAGCAAGACTTTTTTTGTCCTACCCAGTGACCTGTAGTGATTAACTGCAATTAATTATTCGCCAGATACGAACCGCCTCTGTTTTTACAAGCCACAGCAAACACTTCCATACTCCACATCACAGAAAGTCCAGTACGGAGGGTAAGCACTGGATTTAGGAAATGGTACAGAAATAGAACATGGCAAAAGCAGCAACGATTCAGACTGTGGCCCAATACCTGCAACTTAAAGATGGAATCCGCCGCAGGCTGGGCAGCTACTGCTTGTTCATGCTGACGCAGTCCCACCTCCAGCAACCAAATAAACTACAGTGGTGTACACAAGAACAGAACAAACTATCCAATCCCAGGTATGCGGTAATTAAAAAAATAAAAAAGATGTTACTTATCTTGCACCTTATTCCTACCTTACCACGTCAAATACTGATATTTCCAGTTCCGCGGAACTCCTAATTACCTCATTGATTCGTTACCTTCCCCCCACACCCAGGCTCAACACATGGCGCCAGCAGCATATTCCCTTTTCAGCCCTCGGGGAGTAAGTCTTCTCCTGCTACCAATTAGGGCTGTCAGTCCCATAGCTCAAGTGGTAAAAACCTGTGCTGTAATGCTCCAGAGTCAGGTTTCTGCTCCAATGATGTATGAAGGAGAGGCAGTGGTGGAACAGTTTAAAATGCAATTTAACCTTCATCCTAAGCGTGCAACAACAAGAAGCAAAATCAACTTGATGTGTAAAACCTTACAGATAGCTTTGGTAAGGGCTCAGATTCCGCTCAGCCCCATTCAGGTGCCAGAGCTCCAGTTGCTCCAATCACTTTTTTTTTTTTTCTCTCTTTGAGATCTGTGTTATTGTACAGTTTTCAGCTCTATCACACCACGTTCCCCTTCCCTTCTTTCTCCCACAAAGAAAAGCATCTTAATCGGTATATCCATGGCACAAAAGATCTGTACAGGAAACCACACAGATGTCATCTCTTAAATCCTGCATATTTAACATACCTAAACTTCACTGCTTAAAGGACAACAGACACTCCAATTCAGAGTAAATTAACAATCAGTACAATTTGAACAAATTAATGTTACAAGCACTTTCACGTCCTAGATTTTTTCCTTTAGTTGACAGAAGACAGCCCGAGTATCCCAATTTTTTCTAAAACCCACAAAATTCATTTTATCTACATACACGAGGCTTGATCTTTACTTCGCAGTTTTCAGTTTCTGAAGTAGCTTTAACTTAATTCCACTGTCAGCGGTATTTTTCAAACAGAAAACAAAACAAAAATCCCACATCCTTTTGCTTGAAGCAGAAAAACAAACAAAGCAAACAAAAGTACCCCTTGAGCTCGGGCCTCGGGTTTCTACACTGTTAAAACCACAGGTCCGGCAGTAAGAAAATAGACTTTGTTGTATTTTGTGATTGTGAATGTTGGGGAGGTGGTGAGGAATCCACATATTAAAAAGATTTCATGTCCTTAGAGAGGCTGTTTCCCTCCCTGGAAACAAAACTTGTGCTTGTAGCTCTCACGGGTCTGTGTAACCACTGGGGAGGAAGGAGCTCGCCAACCTGCAGTATTTCAGTACCTTTGCTGAACACAGTATTAAGTTTAAAGTAAATAACAAAGAAGAATAAACAAAACAGAAAGGGGGCACAAACAAAAAGTAGAGCTGTACACAGTACGGCACAGGGAAAGGAAAACCCTCAGACAAGCAGTGCTGGGCTATTTGTGATATTTGCTCTCCTAAGAATTTTATCAACTGTGGTACTTCAAAAGTAAACATAAATCTCTCCAGCAATGGGAAATGCAACCACTAAATTTCTTGAATTACATGTTAAAAACAGAACAAAGCCCCTGTCCAACAAAGAAACAGGGAGTTGAATAGAAACACTCGTGCTCTTGAAGATAAGACCAGAGTTTAAGCACTTGCAGAATCAGGCTGGAGTTTTACTACTTGTAGATAAGATGAGGTTTCAGTTAACAAAAGCTGAGAAAAACCAGTTTCTGCACAAGTTTCATTTCAGAGCAAAAAATTAAATTTGAAGTTTGTGGACCTGCACGTATGGTCACACAGACCAGAGAAAAAAGCACTTAGCTGCAGTGGTGGGTGTTTTTTTTTAAAGCTGTCAGCACAAAATCACAGAAAATACACCCGCCATTCAGAGATAGCGCCACGTTCCCGCAGTAATTTCTCCTATACAGCACAGCGCTTTCCCCTTCCAGATGGGATTAATTTTATTTCTATACGAGACCTGAAATTGAATTCACTGCCTAAAGATAAAAATCTCCCTTGGTAGGAATATGCAATTCCCTTCTCCTCATGTTTCCCTCTCACCAAAAAAAGTGAACACAATTTTTTCTTTCTCCAATCTCAGCCGTTGATAGTTAAGAATAATGCTTTTGGCACCGCTTCAGTCATTAGCAAGTAATAAACTGTGAACTAGAGCAATTCTGTGAGGCTGCAAAAAATATTTTGTCTTTCTGTGAGGCTCTCAGAACGTACTTGGGATTGGACAAAGATGAGTTACAGAGCCGCACAAAGGGGTTAATTTATTCCTCCTGCATTTTGTCAGTCTCCTTTGACAAGAAGTATGGGTGACCTTTGAGCCAAACCAATACCTTAAATCTAATAAAATTTTTCTATACAAGGAAGATACTGGCATATTTAGCATTACTTTCCAGCTTTTTCATGAATGCTCACAAGTGATAGGAGGAGAAAGGTAATTTAATATTAAAAACAGCCAAGATGCAGAGTACGATAAAGAGGGGATGCCCAGGAATACAGCAAAGCAGAATTGCAGTGGCACTGCTAGTAATTAGATAAATGATGAAATGAG
>JAHREE010000174.1:1549414-1559546 GCA_033628505.1 Tringa tobata | reverse complement strand
ATCTCATCTCAATCTCCCCTCTTTCAGTTTAAAACCCTTCCCCCTTGTCCTATGGCTCCCCTCCCTGATCAAGAGTCCCTCCCCAGCTTTCCTGGAGCCCCTTCAGGGACTGGAAGGGGCTCTAAGGTCTCTCCGGAGCCTTCTCTTCTCCAGGCTGAACCCCCCAGCTCTCTCAGCCCGTCCTCTCAGCAGAGGGGCTCCAGCCCTCCCAGCATCTTTGTATTATAATGACAGACTCAGCAAAGAAGACACGTCCTGCTCAGTGCCACGTACACAGGTGAAATGAGAAAGGTTTTAACATCGATTTACCTGAACCAGCTCAGCATGTGCCCGGCGTGTCCCCCGTGCCTGCAGTTGTGACACCAAGTAAACCAGTTGTTGAACTGGGCCAGCTTCTTGTCTTTGCTGAGATCCACCTTTTCATCTGACTTGGATCCTCCTGCGCAGAGGCAAACCCACCCCCACAAATACGCCAGTAAATCATTTGGCTTCATTTCTATTTCAGTCCCACTAACACCATTAGAACAAATTTGTTCTAGGAACATTGTGTGAAAAAAAGTGGCCTGATTTTAAAAGAGAAGCCGGCACAATTATTTACCAGAGAAGAACTGGTAGAAAGCCAAACTAAGGACTGTATTGCTGAGCTCTTGTTTCACATCTTTAACGTGCCTTTAACAGGGGTGTTAAACTTGCCTATCCAACAAATTTTACAGCCAGAATCTCTTTCACCAGTGATTTGTGTTTCAGTGATTGATTTATATTCTGGTGAGTTATGGGCCTGTTTAGTGCACGTGAAATGTTCTGCTTTAAAAATAAATATATAGAGAGATATATAGCAACAAAAATTGAAATCATGAATTGGAACAATTACAATAAATAAGTCATATGAGATCAGTGAAAGAATGAGAAGAGAGATACAGCTAGATGAGAACCGCATGGCTGCACGTGGCTCTGTAACAAGACTGACTTAAAAATACAGAGAAAATCAGTTTCATTTAGATCTTGAATAGAAGAACACTTAGAACCAACAGATTCTAGGCAAACTATTTCTCAGCTGTGACAACACAACCCATACATTCTTTCAGAGTGAGTGACAGGAAGGATACCACATGAAACGTATTCTCTCTTCCTCCTCCAGCTACAAATCAATTAATTTAGATTCCAATACTTCTGTGGCGTCCCTACAATTCATCTCAAAAACCCACACTTCCCATTTCTTACAGTTTTGAAGTTCACAATACTGACCACAACAATTCCTGAATCCTTTCATCTGTCTAACTGGGGAATTTCACGGACAATCTCACTGCCAGAACCAAGGAACTGCGTGTATTGTCCGACCCCAAAGAACTGAGACATAGGTTTCACCATGAAATCAGGCAGGATGTAAACAAATTTTCAATTGTGGTCTCCCTTCTTCAAAACGAGGAGTATGAAGATTTACAGAATGAGTACAAATAGAAGGAAAAAAGGTGCAGGAGAAGATCTTCCAGCAGGAACTGTTAATTAGACCCCTCTCTTGTACTTTAGCTGAATAACTCTGACCCACCGTGTCCTACCTGGGCAGCTGGAAACTGGGGTTCCCATGTTGATGAGGCAAAGTGCACAGCGGGGAAGGGGTTTTCGGCAGCCGGGACAGCTTGTAACTTTTGACTTGGTCGGTGACCCGCTAACGCCGTACTGGCTAAAGCCTCGCCCCTGGTGAGGAATGGCTGAGCAGCTGTACGATATCGATTTCCCACAGAAATTGCAACTCACAAACACCTAAAGACAACAAAAGCCCATTAATTTCTTTCGGTTGGTTCCACTTTTGCTACACCTGAGGGAGTTTGTTCACGCTGGTGTTTACCACGTTCTAGAGAGCGCCCTAGAAGGCCAAGGTACTTGTGAAGGAGTTCCTGACATCTTGGCTTATAAACGTGGCACCCAGGCCCGAGAAGGAGTCCTTAACAATGCTAATTTCAACTCTTTTGGGACTATTTATGTTAAACCCATAAAGAACGAGCAGTAAACTCAACTCCCTCCCACCTGGAGCAACCCAGAGGATGCAGCTCTCCCTACACAGCTGGGACGGATACAGGAATTCACAAAAAAGCCTTCCTTATAAACCTTAGGGCCCAAAGGCTTGTAATTCCCGTACTGAGCAGCCACGAGAGAGTGGAAGGTGCTGTGCTAAGGCCACATTGGCTAAAAATGCTACCAGATGTTAAGTAGATAGCATTTAGACAGGGCATTAGGTTTTGGTTTAGCTTTTAGTTTAAGGTTCAAGGGCTTCAAAACAGCTTTGAGGTTTGCTTCAATTAAAACAGAGCCAATCTGGACTGGTCCTTGGTTCAATTCCCTGGTTTCAGCATCATCCTCACACTGAGAATCAGGGATGTATCATCCAGCTGAATTCATGTTTTTCAGCACAGGATTAAAAAAACCCAAGTTTTCCCAGAAAAAGTGTTCAGAAGTTACAGTTTCTGAAAGACCTTTCTATAGAAGGATGATGCCACCTTCCTTCCTGGACTGGTCGTATTTCATGTAAGAATTACATTTACCTGGGCTAAAGGTTTTGAACTGGGATCCAGCTTACTCCTGTGGATATCAAATTCTGCCCGTTTATGCCAAAATCTCCAAGCATCTAAAAGATTCCTGTAGTTCTCGATCCAGTACTGAACCCTCTCATCCTTAAGTACGTCTGACGGAGATCCCTAAAGCAGGCAGGAAAAAATGTCAGAAATATTATTCACTTTTTCAAAAGGCTTTACAAAGCATACGACAAAATATGACAAACAATAGAATGTAATTTGTCTAGAGAAAGATTAATTTTCTGTTAAAACTGTAATGTGAGTTAGGGAAGAAATTGTTTTCAGTCTGCCTCTCTGGTTGAAAATACTTGTGCTGCTGTATCCTCCTAAAAACTCGTGTCTGTATAAAATAAGGAGTATAAAATTCTGCCACATATCACAGTCTGTATCATCGTTATGATTACAGTTAATCACAGCCAGACACAGCAGACACTGTGTAAGGGTCAAGACAAGCCCATCATAAAACCGAACCCTGTGCCTACAGGCAAACAAAAAAACCTCACCGGCAAGTACTTTCTCAACCCTCACTGGCAAGACTTTTTTCCATTTGTTTCCTTCATCTTCCAATCTCTGTGCACAGTGAGATGATCACAACTGTAGCCATGGATTACTTCAGCTGAAGCAGAACTCCTAGTGAGAGTATCCCAAGGCTGGCGGCGCCGCCAGCCTCATCCCGAGGCTTTTTTACTTTTGAAAAAAAGTACTGAACTTGTCAGGAAACACAGCAGCAATAAGCAGGGAAATGGGTATTCCCAGGTCAGGTAGTGAAAAGGATTATGTTTTCTTTTTGTCTCTTTCCCCTGTGATCTCCTCAAGCTGTGTCACCCAGAGAGAGGGAAGACACATGTTTACAGTTAACCTGTTTCAGATGATTCCACAAAACAGTTCCAATTTGTTACAGAAAATAACGTTTTAGTTCACCAGATTCAGTGCTCTACTGCTAAAGAAACTACGTTTAGTTCTCATCTATAAATATTTCCTTTTGGGTGAAGCACTAACCTGCAGCATGCAGTAACTTGCTGTCTGCACGTCTCCGGTTCTGTCAACGTAACTCTCCATCAAGTCAACTCCATCTTTGGTCAGCCCCGTTAACAGGATTCCCTCCAAATTCCCAGCGTCCTTCATGTCGTTCGTCAGCTTCTCAATAAACCTGTTCAGCTATTTAAAAAAATAATAAGATTACTTAAACTTTTGCCATCTATTCATCCCTCCCTAACTCATTTATGTTGGCGTGTGACAAAACTTTTCCCAATTTTCCTTGCAAAGAGGAAGGTTACGTATTCTTTAAATACTTCAGTGAATTTAAAAGAAAAGATTCCTGCTGTAAAACCAAGCCTTAATTCGAGAGAATGTAAATATCTGGAGATAAATACTGAATAAGGACAAATACTGTCCAGTAAAACAGACACAGAGGTAATGCAATAGAGTTCAACAAACAATTACATCATAAATCCATTTAAAAAACAACCAAACAAGACAAATAAACAAAACTGGAACTGAAGGTACAAACTGAAGATGAGATTATCCCATAGTTATATCCTACTGGGATCAGAAAGAACAAATCACTCGTGACTCGCTGATTGCACTGTTCACCCCCCACTCCAGAGTTTCTTCCACCTCTAAATAAAGTCCTGTTTCAACACTTCCTTAAATGTGCCACCAGGAACTCACCTGAGCATCGTTGAGGAACTTGCAAGCGAACGCCACCCTGTCTCGTACAGCTACGTTGTTTTCATACTTTGGAGAGAAAAACGGGAATATCACCATCACATGCAAGTTTCCACTTCTTCAACACATCGTGAAAGTCAGTATTGCTTATACAATAGTACAAATGTTCTATGAAATTGATTATGTAGGCAGAAAACATCTGAAGAAAGCTAACATTGTATGTGAGATAAATTGTTAATGTTCGGATACAGGTATGGGAGCAAGAGTGAAGCTCCAGGACCAAGCCACTCAGCCTGCAGGAGAGGCTGGTACCACACATGCGACGGGGTTTATCCAACTCCAGAAAAAGCAGCTTTACAAGGCAAAAACTACTTCCAAACACACATTTCTCACACCTATATTGGCACTCAAGGTGCAGCAATACCATACTATTTACTTTCTGCTTTTTAATCCTTTCACTAGATGCAACACTACAGAAATAAAATCGTTGACTAGATTAATCCTGGTAATTAGTTGTGCCTGTATTTCTCCCTCCTGATGTTGTCAGAACAGAAACTGCGATTGACGCTGCCAAAACAAGGAGATGTGCTTGGCAAAACGTTTTCATGCAAACTTCAACAGGTCTTACTGCAGTAAAAATTAAAATTAAAAAAAAACAACCAAAAAACCCAACCTTATCATCTGTCAGTTTCCAATTCATCAATAAAAAAGAATTACAAAATTATTACCTAACATCCAGAGAACAAGACCATTCTCTCTTGAAGAGACAAAAAAAGACTCTGGTTTCTCTCCTTTGGGATTCTTACCTTATTTTTTTCTTAATAGTCTAAAAGCATCACATTACGACAACTTTTTTTTCAGCAGGTTTAGGCCAATTACCCTGTTGAGTCCTCCCTTGGGCTAAACAATTCCTACTGAATCCGGTATTTCTGTTGTTCTCTAGCCAAGGATCAAATACAGTACTTCAAAAGCTCAAAGTATCCCATAATTAACCATTTAGTTTGCTCTTCACAAGGCAATTTTATATCAATTTCAGAAGATGTGAAACTATTCTGTTTACTCTTTCAACATAGTGAAGTTATTTTAACAAGTAAACAAGGCAAAAGAAAATACAACCAAATGCAAATACAGCTTGATCAAAGTTCTGCAAACTCCCCTGCACTTACTCTGCTTTGTGCATTTCTGTTATTAACCTCTCTCTCCTTTTCTTCTCCCCTGCTTAAGTTACTTTGATAATGTATTTCTGGTGGTTTAATAACTCCATGCTAAAAAATAAGAATCCTTTAAAAATGGGTGAACTATACTGGATATTTTGGCTGCTTATGCATGTTATGTTCACTAATCTAATGTTCACTAACATGAGATGCCTGTTTAGCAGAAAAAACTGTTACCTGCCAGCATCAGAAGAAACTAATACATTCTAATCTGATCAATTGATGGGAGTATATAGCCCTTCCCCTTACTTAAAGGGCTTTTAACTCAAGAGAAATTTACTCACCAAAACACCATCGTATGACCCAGACTCACTCGTCAGGAAAGCAAACATAGCGCACAAGTAGGGGTTGTTCAGCTGCAGTCTCAGAGTACTGCACATTTCTCTCCAGAGGGAGTTCTTCTCATCCGTGTAGCCCGATAGAGCCATTGCTACTACATTGAGGTTCAAATCACCTGGTTTATTAGAAACAATCAGTGAAACAGTATCCGGGTTGAGGATTTTAAAAAAAATCCTGTTAAAACTAGAATGGAAAGCATCTGTTTAAAATGGAACGTTTTGTCAGGATGCAAGAGAAAATGCAGTAGAATTAACACTCACTAAAATAAATGTGCAAACACCAGCATTTTTCAGTTGCTGCTTTAAATGCCTCCCTTCAGGCAAGCTAACAAGTCTAAAAGTCACAAGCCCACATCCATGGCAGCCCCAGTCATATTTTTTATATTGTATCACGCTGGTTCTGGTGGTTTGAAGTAGGTTTGAACTGTGAAATGTATTCCTATCGCTACCATAAAAGATTGTCATTACCATAATCCATATGCACAAGGAATAAAACAATAGGATTCTATATAGAGCCATCACTTAACAGACCTAGCTGGAAGATGACCATTGCATAGAGCAGCTTCAAGTTAAGAAGCTTCCTAAAAACATTAAATCTATTTCATCTAAATATTCATTCTGTCAGAAAGTCCCATTTTCTTTTTGAGTTTGATGATAGCGAGTCTCTGCTCCGAACCCTCCCCATGGAAAGCACACACACACACTTCCCCCCCTACACCAAAAAGGGGCAATATTAAATATAAAAGAACCTTAAGAGCTCCCTTTGTGTCCTACCTACCCACTTCAGTGGCAAGAGAGTCTTTTAAATTTAAACAGATGCAAATTGGAGCTGTAGGAGGAACACTGGCAAGAAAACAGAACAAAACCACCTCCATCTCCTGCCCCCAGTATCTAAACTTTTCCCTCAGCCACTGCAGCTCTTACCAAACATTACTCCAAAACAAATGTTTTCTGCAGACCCTGAATATTACATTTCAGTTACTGCACAGCCATCGTGCTGGCGGAAACCCACGTACAGCCTGAAAGAAACAGATATTCCTGACATCCAGCCACGAGGCAATTCCATTAAATAAAAGAAACCCACTAGCTCCGAGTGTACCACTGTCTGGGGTGTGTATCAATTGGGGATCCTGGAACATACACTCTATTTTAACCAGACAACAGGCACGTGATAGTCTGAGGAGTGAAAGATGAAGATTTATCAGATTCTCGGGCTCCGACATAACCACTTCAAGCACTTATTTTATAAGACAACAGGCATCTTGCCCAGACTATCTTCCATTACTCTGTTTATAGAAACAAAATCTGCTCAGGTGACACAACACCGAAACTAAAAGTGCTGAACAGAATACGCACCTTTTCCCGAGGAAGCCCCTTTATTTAGAATTTGTATCGCTCGCCGTATGTCCAAGTTGAAAAGTGCTACGGCAGCAGCTCGCTCCCAGTCTCCCTCCTGTTCCAATGAATTTAAAAAAGGTTCCACGTCTAAGTCAGTTCCCTTCTTTATCCACCCACAGAGCTGCAAAGCCAAGGATCTCTCCTCACTCAGGTACTGAATAATATCTCCCTGTCTATCGGACCCGCTCCTGCTGTGCCTGAGGTTCTCTGTTGTTCCTAGAAATGGGAAAGAAGTTAAATTATGCTTAAATCACAATTTGAATCGCAATCGCAGCGCTGGGATTTCAATCCTAAAGCAGAGCACAAAAGCTGAATATCGTATTTTAGTGCTTTAAATCAACATCACTAAAAACCCCACGGTACGGAGCAACATTCACAAAATTATTTTGGTCTGCTAAAAATTATGCATCTAAACTTGAAACATATTCCCCACTAAGTCTTTTTTCTTTCCTCCACCGATTTTGGAGGTTCTTGTTACAGTTGAAAGGATTGATTGGTTTGTTCAATTAGAAAATGCATAATAAACAGGCAAGGACTTGCTCTACCAGTTCTCCTTTTCTTAGCAAGCACCAACGTGCCAGAAGCTTTCCCACCACTGAAGAGTTATTTTTTTTTGCTCCAAGAAGCATAAATATTAATAAGACACATAATGAATAGAGAAGGCAAGATTCAAATAACAGATTGGAATAATAAAAACCCACGCTGAGCATGAGAGGCACAATGGGATGCACCAGGGGTGATAAGCACTTCAGAACAAAACAGCTTCTTGAAACACTTTTATATAAATATACTGGGTACATTTCCTACCGTAAAGTCAGGTTCCCACAACTACACCCCCATTTGGAACTACAAAAAGATATAAAAGTTATGTGGGGGGCAAGAATTTTCAGCGCCACAGTCAAAACCAGTTTTGAAACAGTTCAGTGGAGGATTCACCTCTCGGGATATTATTTTTTTTATCATTAGTGACTTTCCAAGAACACCTGGAAAATCCTGGAAATTACTGTCATATAAACCCTTAACTTACATATATTAAAAACACAAACAGAAATAGCTTGTTTCTGTATTTTTAAATAGCCTCTTCTCAATAATTTCTAAAGACAAACCCACAAGTGCATCATTCTGTAAACATACTTCAACAGAACTTAGCAAAGTTGCAACATTCTTACCCAAAGATGACTTCACAATTGATTTAATGCCAGCATAAACTAAGGGACCTTTGTTTCCTGTAAGTTTTTGATCCATATCTTCAGTATACTGCTTCATAAGTATTTTCATGTATAGGAAGCTTAATTTTTCCCAAGTGTTTGAAAAAAAAATTTTTTTTTTTAAATTTAAAAGTCATATCCTATTAACACGTGCAAAGTATTTACAGGATGTTGCATTATATATAAATGCATTTCATGTAACTGCTTTACGTATAAAGGTGCGTTAATTCTTTAGGGTATAAAGGACAGTAAAATAAAGGATATAATGCAGAGTGTACCAAAGGGATTTCAGCTGAGGATCTTCGTTTCCAGCTAAGAGGTGATTTCTCCAAACCTGCTCAGTATCGAGACCATACCTTGACAAAGCTCTGAGCCGCATTTTGGTCGCTATGTCTTTTTCCAAGGAACTGGCTTTTCCTTCTTCCGTACACTCGTATAAGTGTCGCCCGCAAGCCCACATTAAGGACGTCACCGGACTCCACGCCAGAGAAATTCTTTCAAAAACCGTGAAGTCGGACATAGTCCTGTTGGGAGTCACGACCACCATCCGGTTCTGACTTGTGGGATGCCAGGCGAACGACGCGATGTAGTTTTCGCAGGGTTGGACGCTTCTTTCAATGATGGTGGGCTCGGTTTCGTCCCCGATAGGGGTGGGGGTGTGCTGCATGTCGTACAGCCTGATGATATTGCTATCCCTGGTTAAAGTAGCCAACAGCCCGGTGCGCGTCGGACACCACGCCACTTTGGTTAAGGGTTTCGGTTGCTCCGTCAAGGTCAAAACCGGCTTCTCAAACTTTCTCAGATCCCATATGGCAACCTGACCTTCATAGAAGGAAGCTACACGATCGTGGAAATAGGGATCGACAGTCACCCCTTGGACAGCCTTGGTGTTCACAAATATCTTTTGGCTCGTGTTCCTCAGGTCAAAGATAGCCAGGTTTCGATGCATTCCAGCTAAAAGCAGCTTCTGATCCCGTGGAAGCCAACAGAGAGAGAGACAAGCATCGTTCTGCCCCAATTCGTACAGCGGCTTCGTTACAACCAGTCCCGCCTCGGGATCTCCTGCCGAAAGCCTCACCTTCTCTGTAGCAACCGCGGTCTCCGGGGCGTATTTGCTACTGATATCCCAGATCAAAACCGAAAAGTCAGCCCGATGTTTATCCAAGCCGGCAGCAAGCCAGTTGCTGTCCAGTGGGTTCCAGGCGAGGGTATTGCACTGCCGCGCGTGTTTGGGAACAAACTCTTTGCCTATCAAATCTTTACATTTCGAGTTGTGATCTTGACCCAGGCTGGTCAGTACCACTCGACCGTTGGCCTGTCCGACGGCCAGGAGACATTCGGGATCGTACTTTGGATACCACGCCACGCATTTCATATAGGGCGTATCCGAATTTATCGACAAGAGCGTAGCTGTGGTTTCTTCCGATAAGCGTAAGGACCCCGCCTTCAGCTCTGAACTTACGGCCGAGTCGATGTGGTACAGGCTCAACTCCGAATCGCAGACAACAAATCTGTCTACGTGGTGCGGGGCCCACAGAATGTCGGGTTTGGAGCCACTCATGGTTAGGGTAAGTTCACACACAATTTAAGCTCTTGTAAGAAGACTCAGGTGACATCCATGCATCTGGAAACTGTGGAGAAAATAATTCGTAGGAATGTTAGAATCACAGAATTGTCTGGGTTGGAAGGGACCTTTCAGATCATCTAGTCCAACCATCAACCTAACTCTGGTAAAA
>JAHREE010000174.1:1499115-1545053 GCA_033628505.1 Tringa tobata | reverse complement strand
CCTGACACCCTCCCTTTAAATATTTATAGGTGTTGATCAGATCCCCCCTCAGTCTTCTCTTCTCCAGACTGAAAAGACCCAAGTCCGTCAACCTTTCCTCATCAGAGAGATGCTCCAGGCCCCTCATCATCTTTGTACCCTCTGCTGTCCCCTCTCCAGCAATTCCCTTCTCGACTGGGGAGCCCAGAACTGGTCCCAGTGCTCCAGATGGGGCCTCCTCAGGGCAGAGCAGAATGGGAGGATGACCTCCCTCCACCTGCTGGTCACACTCTTCCTGATGCCCCCCAGGATGCCATTGGCTTCCTTGGCCGGGAGGGCCCATTGCTGGCTCATGGTCATCCTGTTGTCCACCAGGACTCCCAGGTTCTTTTCCTCAGAGCTGCTCTCCAGCAGGTCAGCATTTGAACCACTAAGTGGTGACACTCTAATGCCGGGCACCAGGCAAGCTTAACAGAAACACGAGAGCTATTTGGTGTTTAAGAACACAAAGGAATTTTACCTTCTCAGAGACCTCTGTGTCATAGTTACTACATCACGTGAACTGTTGGGACGTAAACATTTTATAGTTGATCAGTCTACCACACTTCAGAAATTCTGTTTTTCAAACTGGTAATTTTTTGTAGTCACAGAGTGGCTGGCTGCACAACAGACGATGTGATCACTGTGCATAAGAACTGTGGTCATCTTTGCTTTACACTGTCAGTGAAGTCAAACATTTTATAAAAATGATTCTAAATTCAAATTTTTGAGGTTGGTTTTTCTTTCTTTTTTCTTTTTTTAAGGGCAACAAGGTGATTGTGGAATTTCAGGAGGTGGACTGCCAGAAAGTAAAGTAAGTCTGGTTTCATGCTTGTTCTGTTTTCCTACAATTGTAAGTAATAATTTACTTTAATGCGGAACATTTCTAAGGCCAGTATTACCTGTGTTCCTAAGTGACACAAAACAACTGTCATTTGAATTCTCTGACAACCCAGAACTCTCAGGTACTGGGGCTCCCAGTCTGGGGGTCTAAAAGAGAGTAGTAGTAGCTGTGTCCTGATTAAATGCTGAATGAGGCACCCGGTATGAAATCCCATCATTATGCATTATCTCATAGATACAGCAGAGGGCAGGATTTAGATAACATAAATATCTTCACAGCTCACATAAATTGAATTCAGCAACTAAATTATCCTTTTGATACGTTTATTGCAGTCTGATTTTAAAAAGGTACATAAACATGGCTTTACTTACACAGTGTATGAATAGCAATGACACTGAATTAAGATATATTTGGTATTAGGAACAGTGTTTTTTAAAACCTGTTTAAAATATTTACTTCAAATTGCACCCATTAGCGCTGTCTCCTAGCCAGAAAAAAAATCTATCATTCTTTACAGTTACTGTTGTCATTCTTATTGAGGGAAGGGCATATGGGGGGAAAGGTAAATTTAGGGCAGTTATTTTTGATTATCATTGACCAGATGATAGCCAGAGAATAATATCCTCTCCTCTATAGAATAGCCGCCTTCTTTCATACTTTTATAGATCTGTATCACATTTGCATCTGGTTGTGGCTTTCCAAGCTGCAGAATCATAATTTACTTTGTCTGTCTTCATACAGAGGCTGTCTCTTACCTTTGTCAGTTCTCTCTCTTTCTTTCTATTTCTTTACTATTTTTGAGTTGCAGTAGCAAGAAAGGGAGGACATATTCAAGGAGAATAGGTGTCATACCAGGAAAGAGAGCTGATACATGATTTTTTTTTCCAGTAGAAGAGGTGACTTAGCACAAATGCAGGAGCTAAAGGCTTTTTAACTCAAAATTCAATAGCAACATAAGCTGAGTTTTACAGATAAAACTTTGTATTACGAGGAAAGGCTGAGGGACTTGGGTCTTTTTAATCTAGAGAAGACGGACAGGGAACCTGATCAATGCCTATAAATACTTAAAGGGGGGGGTGTCAGGAGGATGGGGCCAGCCTTTTTGCAGTGGTGCCCCTTTACACAGATTCAATAGTCCTGGGAGCTGGATGTACTGAGCATCTGGTTCAGAGCATGTGGTTCAGAAGAGGCATTGAAACACTGCTGCACTCAACAGCTTAGAAAGAAGTGTCACAGAATCACAGAATGACATGGGGTTGGAAGGGACCTCTGGAGATCATCCAGTCCAACCCCCTGCCAGAGCAGGGTCACCCAGAGCAGGTCCCACAGGAACGTGTCCGGTGGGGTTTGAATGTCTCCAGAGAAGGAGATTCCACCACCTCTCTGGGCAGCCTCTTCCAGGGCTCTGCCACCCTCACAGCAAAGAAGTTCCTCCTCATGTTTAGGCGGAATTTCTTATATTCAAGTTTGTGCCCATTTCCTCAGTACTGTTAAAAAGCAATGCTGTAAATCTGGAGGCATTACTTCTATCAGATTTGATTTCTAAGTGAATATAAAGCTATGAAACTATGTACTGGCGATACTATTGAAAAAATATAGCTCTAAATTGTAAATCTACAGTCTTGTAACAGAACGTTGAGATCCTTAATGTACTTCCGAAGCACAGTAAGTAGTGAGGAAGAGCTTAGCCTGAATGAAGGCACAGACTTTTTAATGCTCACTGCTCAGTGATGCCCTATTCCTTTTCCCCCTATTCTCTCCCCTTCACCAAGATTTCAGTGAAAACAGCAGGAAATGTGCTCTGCTTACTTAAAAGCTCCTAGTTATCATATTCCAGTGCTGTTATTTAAACACCAAATGAAAAGCAAAGCAGGCATGATTTCTGTACAGTTTCCTGCAAGACAACTGAAAAGAGATACGAAAATGTGATTATCTACACCATTTTATAATGGCAGTGGTTTGTGAAACATCACTTGCTTCAATGTCTGTGGCCAGGGCGATCAAACATTGCAGTAACTCTCCGATTGAGGAGAAACCCTTCATCTACATCTCTGTTAGGGTCTGTAACTGTACTGAAAATAAAAAACGAGCATTCGATTACTGAAGTTTAAGTAATTCATTCTTTTTCCTTGTAGTTTTTCGTACTGCGGAATTTGAAGATAATATGAATTTTAGAATGTTCCTCTCCTCAGTAGATTACTTCTTTCCCTCCCTGCTCATAACTCTTCTAACTTCCTTCTAGAAGAATATGACATTTGTATGCAGATTTATGAAAAGTGCCTAAAGCATGAGATCCCCATAATAAAATCTGGATCGTAGCAAGTCCTCACCCTTTTTCATGAAATTTCTTGGTCAGGAGACCAGGAATTCTCAGAGAGCAGGTACTTACATTCTACCATGCCTGAGACATAAAATGCCAAGGTGCTTTCAAGTCCAGAAAATCTGTTTTGAGAAAAGTTGAAGACTGCAACTTCTCTGGTATTTAGGCAGAATCTTTTTAAAGTTGGATGTTTAATAAACAACTGTTTATAAATTTTCAATGCTAAGTTTTTGATGAAAGATTGGACCTCTGCCATAAAATCTGCTTCATGCAAAAGCATCTTTTTACCACGTGTTTATAAAATGCCCAAATTATCCATATATCACTTGAATTTTTCAATCTACAGCTGACACGTTTCAATGCTTAATCACACTGCAGATCGGGGAGCTGATGCATCCCAGTGATGAAGCCTGAGCCTTCCCTCCTGCAGCAGCCATGCACAGGAGCTCTTCTCTCTGCCCTGCCACCAACGTGCTGAGGGACGTCCTGCCTGGTCCAAGGAGCTCTTTCCTCTACGCTGCCTCCAACATGCCAAGGGACATCCTGCCAGGTCGACAGAGGTCTTCCCTCTGCCCTGCCACCAAGGAAAGTCCCGCCTGGCAGGTGATGCCTGCCCAAAGCCTGGACACTGACCTTCTACTGGCCATCTGCACGCAACTCCCTCAAGACACAACATGAGACTTCCCATTGACGTATTTTCTCTCACCCTGATTTTTTACTTAACACTGTGACAATACAATTTGACTCTGCCATGAGATAGAGTAAATATAATTTGCATGAGGCAGCTACTTAAATGACAGCCCCCTTTTAGATATCCTGGCTGTGTCTGACTGTTAAGAGGATTTAAAGAGCAGAAGGAATTTCTGAGAAAAACAGCTGAGGATTTTTATTTTTTTTTTATAAGTTGTCTTTTATTATTGTAATTGCTAATGCAATGACCACCCTTGAGACGTGCTCGTGATCCTGGCAGACTCACAAATCCTTGGGTGAGAATTCAGTTCTAGCCCACAAATGCTAAGGTACGATTCTCACACCTCTGATCTGCAAAGTTAACATGGACAAGCTGAAGAGGTGTGGCTGGCAAAGTGATGGGTAAAGATGCAAATTGTCTAGAAGTGAGTTTTTAATGTAAAAGTTCAGTTATTTAGAATGAGAAAACCCTCTTGCTGCCAGGCTGACACTGTCCCTTTAATGAAATGGCTTGGGTCTCCTGGCTTCCTGCCTGACAATCTTCATTTAAGCTTTGGCCAACTAAGCAGCAATAATGGACCATAAATGATCTAGACACAAGGTAGAGCCCTTTATGAGTGGGGAGGCTATTTATTTACAGATTGCTTTATTTTTGTAAACAAAACATATTTCCCATTATGACCTACTGGAGCTGTTTTCTACACTGACAGCTTATTCAACCCACAGCTTGCTTTTTGAATGCCTTCAAAGGTAAGAAACTTAGTTATTCCCTTTCTATTTTTAGAGGGCTGCAATGATGGTTTCTGTATATGTAACTGCTTGATGGAGATGAAAATAGGATTTAGGAAGGATATTTAATAATTTATCTTTGTTATTAATGATATTTAAAATGAATTATTGTAAGTTACAGGCATTTTTTATAAATCACTTTTAACAAGGAAAAGTTTTCTCTAGAAAGATGTTGAATCCCTGATTTAAATGTTGTAATGTTCATTTGATTAGTGTATGTTGTGATTATAATAGAATATTGTCTTTATGGAAAATATTGTACACTTTCTGTTACAGCCATGTGATATTAATAACACATTCATGTATTGAATTTCATTACTAAGCCATTGTTTCTTAGAATAAGTTATTCATACTGATGCTCCAGACCTAGGTAATACATCTGCATCCCAAAACACTCAGGTCTTTGTTTATTCCTAACAATTAGGGATTACTAGAAACAACCATAGTCTTTGTCTTCTATAATATTTCTGCTAATTTAATATAATTAGTTTAATAGCAAAGTATGTTAATAGCAATTTGCATTGGTAATAATTTCTTTTGCCCTTCTTTGTTAGATGTTCAAGTGAAAGCTAAATATAGCACTGGCTTTTTTTTTAAGAAAGCAAAGGGAGCTCTGTGTTCTACCCTTATTTCTTCTTCTTCTACACAGGGTGTAATACACATGAGCTGCAGTTGGGATTGTACCCGCTGCTGTGCTTAAATCACCTGCCCAGTGACTTTTTATAATTGTTTGTTATATGTTGTCTCTAGAATTGTGCTTCCCACAAGTGTGTATTCTGGATGTAAAGTACCTGTATTTATTTATTTATCTGCATCTCTTAATGAAGTATCAACAGGTGGTTTTTTACCTTTAACAGGAAGGAAAAGCTAATTTGAGATCAAAGTCAATATGTGGAAAAAACATTTTTTCTTTTGCTTTTTACTTCTGGCTGTGACAACAAACCAGATGGTACTTGGGCAAAACAGAAAGAAAGGAAAGAATTCTTATTCCCTCGTGCAAAATGATGAAGGTAAAACCATTTTCTTAACGTTTCTGATTGACCATGTTGTACATCTCTGTATATTTCAGGATAATTAGCTAGAAATCAACAACTTATGTATGCATTTCTAAAATGTGATTTGTTTTATCAGGCCTGCAAAATGCTGTGGTGATATTTTCTTGGTTGTGGACTCCAGTTTGATCTATGCTTTTCACTGACATATCTTTTTAAGAAAAATGATAAGGAGCCAGATTTTTTCTTTGCAATTGCATGTGGAAAAATTTGTATACAAAATCAACTAAAATGCTAAAACAATCCCATCAAGACCCTGATTTGATTTTTTTTTTGTCTATATACTGTATTTAATACTGGTATGAATTGAATTAAAGTAGCTTAAATTTATTTTCTTGACTTCAGTAGAATTTCTTGGCATTTACAGTGAAATTTATCCTTAGAATTTTTACTGGGAAGGCAGAGGAGTCCTTGGAGAAATGCTTTGAGGAGTGGGGTTGTTGCAGAGAAGTGTCTGAAATCTGTTGTGCAGGAGTGCCCATCGTTCATTGGTTTAACTCTCTTGTTCTGTTACAGGTGATACGTGTCTCGTTGATATAGTGTTTATCTTGGACAGCTCAGAAAGTGCCAAAAATCAGTTGTTTGACTTACAGAAGAATTTTGTTCAAAATTTAAGTGAAAGCATTTTCCAGATGAAGCCAGTTAAGTCTCAGAAGTATGACGTCAAACTAGCGAGTATGCAGTTCAGCAGCACAGTCAGAATTGACCAGCCCTTCACAGCCTGGAGAAACGTGCAGAATTTTAAAGAGAAAATCATGTCTCTGGGCTTTATTGGCCACGGCACCTACTCCTATTACGCGCTTTCCAACGCCACTCAGCTGTTTAAAACCGAAGGTCGTAAGAGAAGCACCAAAGTGGTTTTTTTGATGACGGATGGTGTGGATCATCCGAACAGCCCTAATGTCCAGGGTATAGCCACAGCAGCCAGGAGTCTTGGCATACATTTTTTTACTATTGGCCTTTCTAAGAAGAAAGTCCAAGAAGAAAAACTTCGGGTGATATCTGGTGCTTCATCTTCTAAACGCGTCTTGTGCCTGGATGATCAGAACCTGATCATTGATGTAGCATTGGAACTGGTGAGTAACACGGATGTTAATCTTGTCACCCGTCTATCCCCAGCAGATTCCATCTCACTTTGATAGGTGGGTCCTGAAGGCAGAGCAGAGGTTTGGCCTTAGGTCTGGAAGTTCAGGAGGTTTGTAAAGACTGTGGGGCATCTACACGAGCCGGACTCCAGCGTTGGTAGCAGAGAAGAACAGTAACTATGGGCTTGAGGATTAACTTCAAGAAAGTCTGCTGAAGCCAACAGATATTTTTGGGATCAGGTTTCTAAAGTAGTCTAAATCTGTCACTTTCGTTCTTAATTAAGGGCACTTGGATATCTCCCCTTCTAGCGCACCATAAGGCACACATAAGAAAAGGGAAGGAATAGCGCTGAATTCATTTCTTACTTTTGAGTAGGCAAAAGTGTTGCTGGGATAGAGGTGTCAGCTGGGCTTCACCTTTCTCTCTTCTGAGCAAAAATGTGCGAAGCGTTGGAGCGGCCTAGGAAGTGTTTGGGGTTTAAAATCCTAGACAATATATTTAAGACAAGACTTAGCAAATAAGGAATTAAGACAATTTGGAGGAAAATAGTTCTTAGAAAACACAATAGCTTTAATGAGGGAGTAGCCCATACAGTATTTATGTCACGTTTTTGTAGTCTCTTAAAATTGGTTAAAAAATTATTTGGAGAACTTAAAATCAGAAATAGAAAGTTTCTAGTTGATACGTGTAAAAATAAGTTATGTTGTGCAACTAAGCGTGTGGTCAGAGATCTCACAGGTACAGTAAGTGAAAGGCGTTTCCGAAATAATTCATGTTGTCACACATCTATGATTTGTACCTGTGCAGGTACATGTTTACAACAGAAGAGTTCTCTGAGATCTCAGGGAACGGTGCTGTCATGAGGAATGGTTTTGCGGTGCGTGTCTCTGCCACGTGAGGAGTCAGGACAGAGGAGGCTTCTTCCTCCCAACTGCTCTCCATGGAGCTGGGTGCCTTGACAATAACAATTTAGCTGCACTGGTCACGGGTGGAGGGATGGGGTATTTCCCAGCACATGGAGCATGTCTCTGACACCTGGATAAGGCTGATAAAATCATCGAGCCCTTCCCCTATATATCATATAAGCCTTTCATTAGGAAGCCTTTTATATCCCCCTTGTTCTGTAATATTGTCTATATATTTGTCCTGTTACATCTCATTTGTTCTCTGATCATTATGGGTCACATGAAGCAACCCTCTACTCCTTCCTGAGAACCCTTTTTCATACAGGTAGTTCCGCAGGCTGGTTCTTACCACTGTGAGGAAGGGAGGAAGGATGAAGGCATTCACATTCTTTACCATTCACCTTGGAAATTCTGTAAACTTGAGAACGGAAATGGCTAAATGAGTACTCTGTTAAATTGAATCTATATGAAAGTAATTTTCTTTTTTTCTTTTCTTTCCAGGAAGCCTTGCTTCAGAAACAGGTAGGTTTTTTGAGTTTTGCGTGTTTTGATTACTCTTATTCATACTGGATCTCCTGATACCTGCTGCTTCTATGATGCAACAATACTGCAGGATTAATCAACCTCCCTCCCCTGACTAAAGTTTCCAACCGTAGTTGCTTTTATTTTAACTTTCATCCATTTCTTCCATCCCTTCTCCTGAGAAATGGACAACTTCTGTGCATCAGTGGGTAGTATCAACAGTGAGACATAAAGAACTCTTCCTACCAGTGTTGAGTAGGACTAGTACAACACATGCAAGTTCATGAGTGGTCTCATTAGAAAACAATGTCAAAATTGCCCCACAATTATGTAAGATTTCACAGTACTATATGCTATGTATATGCTACCTTAAACATTCGTAATTACAGTAGTAATGTATTTATTTGTTTTTATTATAAATAAATCAAGTGATTTGATTGGTCTATACAGAAGAGTAATGTTGATTGTATAAGAAATATATATATTAGAACATCATTTATTTCTTGTTATTCCACTTTTATTTGAAATAATGATGAATGTATTTGAAATAATACATTTGAAAAATGTTCTCCTTAATGTTTCTATTAACCTTTCAGTGTATGCGGAAGAACTGTGTGTGTGAAAAGGGAGTAAAAGGAGACAAAGGTGACTCTGTAAGTATCCATTCATATGAAAAGCCTCCAGAATTTGAGTTTTAATCATTGAGATCAACGTTGCATGGTATTTTAATTGGTTACTATGTCTGTAAAAAGCAAGACATGAGCTGTGCATGTACTGCAGAAAGAAGTCATGTATCATAGCGTATCACTGTGAAAGGCCACTGTTAAAAGAGCTCAGGAGACAATCTATCCATAATCACATACTGTCTTGGAAATGTGTTCTTATTATTGGGTAATAAAACTCTGTGGATAAACAGGTACCTGACATCAAAGCTCAAATAAAAAAGTTTTTCTTGAATCTTGCAACAGGGATGGAAAGATCCATTAGACAAAAGTTTACTTCCACCAGCAGCTTCTCTTTGTGTAGGGGACAGAGGTTCAAAGGTTGAGGGTGATGGCATAGATGAAGAAAGGTCTAAAACTCTGCCTCCAACGCTCCCTTTTCTCTTGTGATGCTTCAACACGTAACTGTTTCTTGGCTCCTGTGAAGTGTGTGACAACTTTGATCCATTTTGTATTTTTGTATTCCAATTTAAAATTTAAGATCCAAGAATTTTTCAAGTTATTTCATCCAAAATGATTAGATGTAACTGGTTATATATGTATTTTTTGACATATACACTTATACACCAAGCTTTCTAGTCCCCACCTTCATGATCCTCCAAACAGGAATAATAGTGTAGGAATTTTTTATTATTTGGGGGCTGCTGAATATTGACATTAGGCTGTTCTGTGCACATTTTTTTAAACAGAGAAGATGAGGTAGTAGTAGGTAACTCTGAAAAATGGAGGAGGAGCTGTGTGTGTTTTCTGTGACACCTTCTTGATTTTCAGGTATTCTGTAGAAAATGTATTTATCATTGAATATTGATTTTAAAAAAAAATCACAGATTTTTACCTTTTTTCTTTAGCTCAGTGAAGGTAGTGTCACACGTGCCATACCTGAATCCGTGTGAGTTGTGAGACAAATTGCAGAATTTTATGCTCACAACAGTAATAAAATTTTCCGGCTTTGTTTCAGGGCAGTGCTGGTAACAGAGGGGAAAGAGGTGAGCCGGGACCAAAAGGAAACAAGGTAAAGTGAATTTCAAAAAATAAAGCAAGTTTCTATCTAGTTTTATTCAAACCACAGAAGTGAATATAGCATAAAATATGATTTAAAAGACTGACTTTTGTTATGAGATGTTTATAGTTAGCTGCTTAGAAGTGAAAGAGAAATAATTGAAACTAAAGTTCTACCAAGTTAGTACGGGTTATTGTTCCAGTTTTTCCCCAACAGCAGAGGTCTCTGAATCTAGCGGAGGGCTTTCTAAGCCTCACAGAGCTTTCTGCCAGATCAGAAGTCTCTTGAGCAGAGCAGCCTACTCTGATGACTGTGATTTCAGCCATCTAATAACAGTAGTTGAATTTTCTGTATTAATGTTCAGGAATTGTATGTCCTTGATGGAAGAAGAAGTGTGTTCGTAGTATGTTTGTAAATAGGACAAGCAACTTCTACTCCTGAAACAGTGCTCTTGGTTTTAGTGTAACACAGATAAATAAAAAAGCAATACCTATTTCAGTGCTATTCCTTTGCTTCCAATAGGGTGATGCTCAAAAAGGAGATCCTGGAGAAAAAGGTGAAGAGGTACGTGACTGCTACAGCAGCTTTCAGATTCTCTTCCAGGTCCTGATTCACACTTTAGTTCCACTGAACTCAAAGTGTATTTTCCATTTCCCATCTACTTTATTCAATTATTTAGAGCAGCTAAAATAAGTTCTGGTTTAGATTCTGGTTCATCTACTCTGAGAGAAAGAGTCTAACCATATGCTTAAGTGTAGAGATGGGACACTACTGGCAAAAGGCACTTTTGAAGCTGTGTGATTTTGTATTGACTTGCGTTAGCCTTAGCCTAAAATTAGAATTGAAAATGTCATCCCTAAAAACATTTAGATAGTTCTCCAGTGGCTTCTGACATCTGATATTTCTCAGCTTGAATTCTCGTTTGATTTGCGGTAGGGAGATTAACACTTCTCCGTGCATAAAGTCAATTTGGTTTAAAAGTCCCATTGAGGTGGTAGTGTATGTGTGCTAAGAGGCTGGCAAACTGAGTGGCCTATTTACAGCCAACGTTACAAGAAAAACATACACATCTACATTTGCAGAGAATTATATGTTAAATGATTCCAGGGAGATATTTTATTGTTGTGAATAGCTAAACTTCTGAAACATAATCCTTTACTTGTTTTTTTCCTACTTAAATTAGCAGTATGTTACACTTTCTCTGAGTTTTTCCCTTTTATGTTTTTTTAATTTTCAAATAGGGAGCTCCTGGCTACAAGGGAGACAAGGTAAGACTTTTACAGAATAGAAGTAGTCTGAAAATAGTGTGTCACTTGCTGACAGTGTATGTGCAAGAATAGAAAGAAGAGCCCGTTGTTTTGTCATGAGAGCTCCTGAGGCTATCCCTAGAAGTAAATTCATCGTTTATGTAAATATTTGCAGATTGGCTTGTTGGAATTAAAAAATAATCATAATCAGAAAATGTAATCTAAAAATAAAAAGAAAAATGTCAAAGAAATGAAAAAGAAAGTTGAGGGTTGAGTAAGAGGTTAAGTAGAAAGAATGCAAAATTGTTTACTAGAAACAGAAATGGATGTGGCGATCATTAGCCTTCAAAAAACTTACCACAAGGAAGTTTACTTTTAAGCTAATCATAACTTTTCAGGGCTAATGCCTGATTAAAAAAAGATCTCAAGATAGGTTCTCCAAGAAGCTGAAAAAAATTATACACTTCAATGAGTTGCAGGTTTCTAGAGCGGAAATGTAGCATTACAAAGTGGACTGTCATAAACAGAACAGAACCAGGTAATCCCATATTCACTGGGTTTGATTTGGACACTTATCTCTCTGCATCATAAATAAAAGCAGTTTCTCTCTGAATTCATTAGAAAAATGGAAACATTTCATGGAAATGGGAAAAGTAGAGTCATATGTCTACTTTTCGTATGTCTATTGATATGTTAAATCATCAGTGGAACGCATTAGTAATTCTCGTCATTCCATTTGTACAATCTCACAATTGTTGCTCAGGAAAATCCCAGACATCACAGTAATGAAATCAGAATAGAGAGAGGATCTCTGGAGGCAGTGCAGCGAGGTGGAAAAATACAGCCAAACTTATTAGATATTAAATGTATTGTCCTCTTATGGTGCAGATTGGAAATTTTGTAGGCGTTGAGCAGAGCAGACCATATCTGCTACAGACCCTCTCTAATGATGCCCCCCTCAGCTCCTCAGAATCCACTAAGACTCTTGTGCCACTGAACTCCTTGCACAGTCTGCAATGCATTTAGTGCAATCAAAGCATCTTCTTTAGCCATTAACCTTTTCATTTCTTATAAAGGGTGAAAGAGGCGAATGTGGATCCCCAGGAATAAAAGGGGAAAGAGTAAGTATCATTTTTATTTTAACTGTTTCAAGTTGATGAAGATACTAGAAAATCAGGTAGAAATAATATTCGTAAACATAGCTTGTCAAGGTTATGGTAAATTTGGAAAATCTTATAATTCCCTGGTAGTAGAGATACATTCATAGTCGAAATATGATTTGTAGAAACTTAACGCACAGTTCACCATATTCTTTTATTCCATTTTACAGAAGAAATGTAGCCCCTTACCTAAAACAAAAGCTGTCCTGACCAATGCTGAGCCCTGCTTACAAAGCACTATGAGCATGTTTCAGATTTCACAAGATTTTTTTTTCCTTAAAACTTTAATTTTAATTGAAGTGTATAAAGTTATATTCCAATAGGAGCAGGTTGTTACACAACCTGAACAGCTCTGAGGTCCACCAGCCCATCTGTGCTGATACACACCTCTGTCTAGTCCTCCTTTTCTTTTAACCTGAAGCACAGAAGTGATATGAGTGAATATAGATTTTTACCTGGTTTTTACACTCTGAAAGATGGAAGGATAAGGTACTCCTGAGCGAGATAATCATGTATCTTGAGTTCATGTAAGCAGGTTTGTATGAGTACTCCAAACCACTGATTTATAGAGTGTTTAAGTGCTACCAACTAGATTGCAATTGATCGTTCTATTAAAGCACATTTCTTTAGTTTTAACATCAGTTTTAACATCTTCAGTTTTAACATTCAGTTTTAAGACCTTTATCAAAGACCAGCTTAAAAATTTTGTCGTTCCTGGAACCTGGTATTTGATGATGGATTTCAGGTAGGGAAATAGGATTAGGTAGGATTAGGAAATATTCAAAGCACCAGAAAAAAAGGGCATTATACTATAATAACCTAAAGGCTGAGAATATCTTGTGGGATCCTGGAGTTCAAAATGGCAGCAAGTGAGTCACAAAAGACTGAAATATCAGTGAAAAAGGAGAAAGCGTTGCATCTCTCAGAGGAATAAAGAAAGACCGTAACTTCTTTATCCAGGCAATATGTGAGAAATAGCACAAGGTTATGTGAAATGTCTACTAAGATAAAAGGAAGCTGTTCAGAACCTGGCAAAGAACATTATCAAAGCAGCCAAGAACTCTGGATGTAGAAAACATATGCCGGGGTTGCCGGAAACTTGCTTGTTTCATTTCTGTTGAGGACAGTGATGGAAAAAAAAAAGTTTGGCATCTGCAGAGACTCAGAGATTATAATGGATTATGGACTTCTAGAATTGAGTGAACAAATGAAAATTGCAGTCACTTCCAGAATTCCCAGCTTCACATTTACAAATGCAGAAGATAGAGCAAAACTCATTGAATGGAGAAATGACAGCTAATGGAATAAAAATAAATTTTACTGTCTTTGGATGCATTTTTAAATGTTGGGTTTTTTTGCAAACTGGTAGGGTGATTCTGCCGTGCTACTGATCAGTTGGAGTTAGTGAGACAAAGTTACCTGAAGTTGTTCTGGTATAAGCATTGCAGCATTTTTTTAAGAATTCTGTATCTGATATACCTCTAGGAATTGAATTGAAAGACCTATAGAAAATATCAACTAGTTAATCAAATAGCTAAGATTTTAAGTAGCCACCCACGAAGTTTGGTGTATATGAAAAAGTATTTTGACCAAATATTGATGGTGGAATGTAACAGGCAATTACTGAATACAGGATGAGAACAGCGGACTCTGGAGAGAATAAACTTCCAAGAAAATGCTTGAACAGAGACATGAGACACATACACTGTGGTTTTCAATTTTTTAAAGCAATTTTCTATTAATCTGATAATTGAATATTATTTTTTCTCAGGGTTTGGAAGGTCCTTTTGGCCCCAGGGGACCCCGAGGACCTCAGGTAAGGGAACTAAAGGCTCCCAAATTAAAAGAAAGCACATTATATTCTGTAAGTTTCTTCTACGTACAACCTGTCAACTCTGTGGAGACCAGTGCGTTTGGTGCACAGGGCACCAAGACAGGATTTTGAAGGATTTACTATAACCATTAACGATGGTAGCTGAAAGGGATTATTTTTGTTTCTTTTGGGATAGTCATGTGTTTCCTGTAGTTTAGGGAATGAACACACTCCAAGCACATTTTTGTGTCAGCGATGAAACCAATACATTTAGATTTGGGCCAGTTTGTGTCTTTTTATAAACATAAAATTATCAATATTTGACACAGAATTTGTACTAAGATAAACTGGAATTTTGTTGTATTATTCTTTTGATAGCTCAAGATTTATTTTTTTCTCCAGTCACTTAAAAAAATTCATGAGACTCCAAGGAGCCATTAATTACTTCTTTGTGTGTGGGGACACAGTGGTTGTAATTATGTCAGGGAATGAAAATTAGTCTTAGCTCATCGTCAGAGGGGGATGTAGGGGAAGGGATTTCTTACAAACACAGCTAAATAGGGTGTGACAGCTTAGTTTATTTGCTTGGGCAAAAGAGAGAATATGAAAATAAGGCAAATTCAGGAGCAGGAGGAGAAGGGAATGGAAAACTTTGGATAAAACAGATGCCATTCACATGGAGTAGTAAGATATCCTCTCTGCCAGTGCTGGTTGTTGAATATTAACAATATTCAACAGGGCGCTTACAGAATCATAGAATGGTTAGAGCTGGAAAAAGACCTTCAAGATCATCAAGTTCCAACCCCCTGCCCTGGGCAGGGACACCACGCACTAGACCAGGTTGCTCAAAGCCCCATCCAGCCTGGTTTTGGCCCCTCCAGGGATGGGGCAGCCACAGCTTCTCTGGGCAACCCGGGCCAGGGTCTCACCACCCTCACAGTGAAGAATTTCTTTCTAGTATCTAATCTAAATCTCCCCTTTTTCAGTTTAAACCATTACCCCTTGTCCTACCACTACATTCCCTGATAGAGTCCCTACCCATCTCTCCTGTAGGCCCCCTACTCTTGTCCCTTAGAGCTTAGCATTGTGCTACATTTTACTGTACCCCGCTGGGGCCAAATTCCAAAGAAACTTTACATTTCTCTTTATATGGCAACTCATTTTATAATTTGACTTTTGTGTAGGGTATCAGTGGACCTCCAGGGGAGCCAGGCCCAAAAGGTATTCAAGGAAGCAAGGTAAGATGTAGCTGTATATGTGTAGGTGTTATTTATATAGGGAGAGAGGATGCTGGAGCTCTGTGTTCTACTCTACTATCCTTTTTCCTCAGTGGTTTTGTCTTTACCCTTTGCACAGCAATGATGTACATCTCCTACTTGGTGCACCATAGCGTTGTCACCTTGTAAAAGCTTTGCATCGTCAGCATGTAGAGCCATTTCTCCAGCTGGGTCTCTGAGCTTGGGAGAGCACTTTGTAGGGCCACAATAGGAGGTTTTTTCTAGAATATTTGGGACTCAAATACTTTGTGTTTAAAGTTTTTAAGTAATTCTAGATGGTGGTTATAAAATCTTTAGGTTGAGTTTTAAAAGTCAGTTTTAATTGCTTGTATACTGTAAAAACTCAAGACAACTTTGAAATTGGTAGAGGTGTAAGATTTGATGACGATTAATGCCTTAGTTATGTTTAAAATAGATTGTTTAGAGTTATTGACTGCAGTTTATCAAGCAAGACCAGTTGGATAAAGTGTCTGGTTTGCAAGTCTTTGGGAAATTGCTTTATATGGACAAATTGTCTCGCCCGTGGGACAGCTGTGAACATCATTGTTGGGTACAGAAAGATATTTCATGTATCAGTTTGAAAATGTGGGATCTAATGACAAAGACTTTCTATGGCAGGATTATTGATAGTCTGGTTAATACAATGCCATATCTGAGTTATACAAGGTAACTAAATTCACACAAAGTAATTTGCCAGAGATGCAATATTTAAGCACTCATGTTTTGTTTCTTAGGCAACAATATCATTTGAAGATTCACAGAATTAAATTTAGATATGGGAAATGTTTATGGTAGAAAGTTTGGAGTACTGGCATCCATCATGATTTTCCTCTTCCTGACAAATGCTTTTTCATACTTCGTGTTTCTTCATCTTCTCAACAAAATGCTTGATTAGGAAAGCTGCTATGGAATATTTCAGAATTGGAGAAAGAAAGAGGATGATGGGTCTGAAAGAAGCTATTCATACATGTGGTGGAAAAGTCATGCCTCTTTTTAAGTTCAGCACAGCAAATGACAATCATTTTTTTATCTGTCATTTCACACTGATGAGTCCAGGATAGTACTACCAAATACTTTTATTATACACTAAACCCTATTTATTAAATGTCATTTGTCCTCCTGTCAGTCTCTTCACACACTTTCATGTCTGTAAAATACATGCAGCTCTCTCTGGAATTCATCTGCCTGGACATAATATTCATGGCCTCTTTTTATACTTTAGCTGCAGATTTTCAGTAGGAATAAGAAAGAAAGTTCCCTCCTTTTTCAGCTTCCAACTATGCAAACTGCTCTTTAAAGTCTATAGTTGAGGTTTTTCCAGGCTCAGACATCTATCATATTAACAGTATTGCCAGGCAAGTTTAATTAATACACTAATTAAAGGTTATAACAGAAATATATGCATGTTTAGAGATTCTGTCTTGTCCATACCTAGCACCAAAACCAACTTCTGGCATTTTGAAGCTTGTTTGAGATGAGTGAAAAATTTGTTAATGATCAGTACAGATAATCAGTGGTTGTTTACAGCTTAATAAACACCCATTCAGTGAGTAAAGGTCAAGGTCTTTTTTGGTTCAGACACATAGCAGTCTTTCCAATATCTTTTGTCCTTACAGAAGGATTATTCAGTTGCTCTTTTAAAATTAGTTTTCATGACACATAATACAATATCTCTCAGAAGTGGCAATTATTTATAACAGGCTTGGATAAAATAAATAAGTCTATTCTTAGTGCAGTTCCTTATATCCGTGGCCTTTCCGTGCTTAATTCTTTCTGCTTTTTGAGCTGAACTAGTGACTTCACCCTGGTTTAGCAGAGCTAAAGACAATTAAATGCCATTAGCATCAATGTGACACAAGGCAGAACACCACCGCTGGACACTGTCGTTCACTGTTAGTGGGCCGAGTTGAGGTTTGAAAGGGGAGATTCAGTTCCTCCAAATATAAACTCCAGATCAAGCTGAGCCTACAGATGTTTTAGGTCTCATTTGTGAAGTCTACAGATGACTCTGTGTCATCTGGGTGCTCTCTGGGTGCTGCTGCCTCTGGCAGCCACCAGCAGAAGAGGACTGGTGGCATTGCAACCTCAACTAATTTATTTTGACTCGTCTGAAGCAAGGCAGCATGGAGTCCAGAAACATTTCCAAGAAAGTACTTAAAAGAACTTTTCATACCTTACTACTTCTGTTATTTGTATGCATTTTGTTATTCTCTCTTAAGCTGCTGGCTCATCTGTCAGTGTGAAGTCTGACTGGCTGCACAGAACTCTGCTCCCATCTCTTTCCATGATCTTTCCTTGTCATATTGCCAGCAATGAGTTGAATCTCTCTCAAAAGTGCTGCTGCCTGAATCAACCAGCTTTCCACTAACTGCTGGCTGGCAGGAGCTCAACCAGCCCATTTCCATGTAGACACCTAAGTTTAGGAGTGATCATATGGAGCTGAATCACATCCTAACCTCTTAAAGTTCTCCTGATGTACGTTGCAATAAGTCCTTATCTTTAATAACCTCTTTAATATGCAAGCAAACTTTGTCACTTCACTTTCCCCCTCTGTTCAAGTCATGTATGAATATGAGGAACAACCTGTACCCTGCACAGAATGCAGCTCTGCGTGGCATTAACGTAGACAAGTTTTTTGCTATTAAGCAAACTTTAAAAAAAAGTTTTCTCTGTCTGCATTTCTGCAAAGCTATAACATCTCAAAACCACCTAAATAGCATTGTTACCATGTATACATACCTCTTCCATAAAGAGGCTGAGGCATTTAAAATGAAAAATTTGAATTCTGCTTCTGTAAAAATAAAAATACATGTTAGCTCATCTCCCCGGTAAGGTTCTGTTGGACTGTTTAGATTCAAGGTAATTTTGAAAATGTGTTCATTAGTGAGGGGCATAATAGCGACTATTCACAAATCTCAGTGGACAGTTAACAAACAGAATGCTATGGTTACAGGTTAGAAAATTGGGGCATAAAATCAGCAACTGGGCATGGCCTGTGTCGTACAGCAGTGATGAGCAGGGAGTACTTGTGGTTACCATCTCAGAAGTGGCAGCGGGTTGGTTTGTTTAAAATCTTAGACCAGTTACTAGAAATAAAATATGCATTTCTAGAAACCATGATTTATTCATGGAAAGACTGAAAACAACACATTCTTCAAAGCCACTGCTGGAGTAAGAGCCTCTGGAAAATTTCATATGTACAGAAAGATTCTGAATTAGAGTCTGAAGTTGTACAAACAGATGTGCATTCAAACTTTCCTAAGGAAAGAGTTAAGTTTGAATGTGGGTATTCAAAGCAGTTATTCCCATAAAAACCATCTTGGGGTAATCCTGTGAAAAATCTGTCATTGCATATTTCCCTGAAAATGTGTCCCAGAATGAACTGCTAAGGGATGCTGCTGCTTCGCTGATGACAGAAATTCTTTCCTTACTTATGTGGCCAGTTACATCTTTCCCAGGAGAGGGAAAAATCCAATTTCCCTGTAAAGAAGTGCAATTCCTAGGTACCTCAGCTAGCTTAGAAATACAGAATAGCTGTATCTATTCTGTAGAATACAGAATATTCTGTATTCTGTTGAATATCTGTTGAATACCTGTATCTACTTCCATTGTTGTTGCCAATGTTTCCTTTAAAGATAAAATCTTTGTATTTGAAAGGTTATTTTTTACTATAGCTTAATCATTATCCAAAATACAGAGCCTTTGTGTTCTTTGCAGTATGTAGGTGCTTTCTTAAAGAAATTATTTATATAGACACTACAGAATAAACTGTTTGGGAGGGTGAAGTGGGTAGACTGTAAAGTATGTTGCAAGCTTAAAATGGTGCAGTTTTAATATATAAAAATACTAAACTCAGACCAAGTGTAATTTCCCTTCCCATTGCTCTGGCCAATATTAGGTGCCACCAGAAGGAAAATCCCAATAGGGAGGGAAAAAAGGATTTGAGCAGAGTGTTAGGCAAAGATAATAATTGCAAAGAAGCTGCTTTGAAAAGCAGACTTTGCCTTCTACGTGTAGAGATAATGATATTATTGCCAGCACCCCATGGGTTTCTTGAATTCTGTGTTACCTGTAGCACCAAGACCACAGAAGATAAAAGCCAAGCTTGCTAATAGCCATGTGAAGTTTAAAATATACAGTCTTTAAAATAGATTGAATAGTTGAAGTTTCCAGGTGTTGCCTGTTCTCTGGCTTCTTTCTCCATTAACACTCAGGCATCCTCTGCCATCAGTGAGTGAGTGTTCAGCAGAACAACATTTTCACGCCACCCTCTGTGGTTTTTATCATAAGGGCTATTTTCCATCAGTACCTACCTCCTGGGCCAGCTGCCGTCAGGCAGGTTACATCACACCAGGCACTGGAAAAAAAACTGTGAGATGTTTTTATCGTGGTTTAAAATAAGAGCTTTTGGAAAAACATGAACTTCAGTGGGACTCCCATCTGCGCTGAAGGCAGTGCGTGTACCGGCAGAGCTCTAGCACGTGGGGCAACTTGCGAAGGAGCGGATGATTTGTGAGAGGAAGCGTCCCTCGGAGTCGCCTTCCTTGGGAAGTTCTGCCGGGGGCCATCAGAAATAGACACAAAACACCATGTCCGTTGGGACGGCACCACAAAAAAAAATAGAAAACACTTTCCAAACACAACAAACGGGGGTTGGTTTATTGTTTCAGCTGAGAGATGAGCCTGTGTTTATCAAATGTCATTTTGCAGCATGGAACAAGTTCCTACACCATTGCAGTTTTGACACATGGAGCCAACGTGCTTTGTGGCATTTGCTGTACCCAGATGACACATAGTGGTGCTGCTGAATAGTGAGGTTTTTTTAATATATTTTCAACTTTGCATGTCTTTTGCACCCTGGGGCACGCAGAACAGGGATCCCAGGCTGCCTTCTCCATGAAAGAAATGTAGACTGTGAGTTTGAACAGCTAATATTTAGCACTCTGCCTGGCCTTACAGCATCCTGTGCCAATTCCTTTCTCACTGGGGCACCTCTTGAAGTGGGGAAGTCCGTCCCTCACCAGACTGTCCCCAGGCCCTGGAAGTCCATGGAACTGGACGCGTTAGTACTGCTGATCAAGTGGAGAGCTGTTGAAGTAAAGTTGGTGGTGAGCTAAGGGAGTCTATAGGCTGAAAGGCAAAGCTTCTTAGGCACCAGGCTGGTGGGCTTGGCTTAACGTTCTTCCAAAACCCATGCTTTGTGCATCTTGACCAGCTTTGCAAGAATCACAGAATCATAGAATGGTTTGGGTTGGAAAGGACATTAAAGCCCACCCAGTTCCAACCCCCTGCCCTGGACAGGGACACCTCCCACCAGACCAGGTTGCTCCAAGCCCCCTCCAACCTGGCCTTGAACCCCTCCAGGGATGGGGCAGCCACAGCTTCTCTGGGCAACCTGGGCCAGGCTCTCACCACCCTTATCATGAAAAATTTCTATGTTTATTGCTTTTACTATATATTATTTTCTAAACAACTAGTATAAAACATAGTTTCCCTGCTTCTTGTCTAAACAGAATCAGCCCAAAAATCCCTGAAATTCAGCTAACTGTTGGCTAAAAGGACAACAGTACTCAAAACAGAGAGTTTGTAAAGAGAACTAAAGGGGAGACAAGTACAAGCTTTGGCTGTATTATTTTTGGCATTCCTTAAATTTCCTGCTGATGGGAAACAATAAAAATTATTTTTGATCAGCTGATTTTGAAAGGACAGTTTGTTCAATGCCAAATTAATCCCATGGAGGAACTGGAAGTCTAGAAGATGGGCCATTTGAGGATTTTTTTTGTGTGGTTGTTATTTGATTAACGTCTAAAAATCACAGGAGGAAAAAAACAGCTATGAACTAAAAGGATCAATTTCTAATGGGGGCAGTGAAAATTGCATCATTTACAGAAATCTGGATACACATCATCCCAGTTGTGACTCTGGTCCAAAGGCTTCATGAAAATATTATTAGGAAACCCAAACAATAAAGTCTGCCTAGGAATACAGTAAACTTCTTTGCTAAATTCTGTGTTTTGGCATAGTAAATTTCATAGCTCCTCTTCAAATTGCATCACATTGTCCTGTACTGGAATGAATTTAGGACTGGGCATCAGGTTCCACTTTATTCTAGGTTTAAAGCTGCAGTGGTAGCAATCCAATTGTATAGTGATCAGAAATTAAGGTTCAAGGATAATCTATTTATTTACTTTCACTGTGTATTCCTGCATCTTAGCTCCATTCTTCAGCAGATTGCAAAACTGATAGATTTCTGGAGAAATATCTGTCTTTGATGTCTTTTTTTTTGAGCTCTCCAGTGCAAAAATCTCATTGGAAGGTTTCAGAATGCAGCATATAAAATGTCTTGATATATACAAAATTTGAACACCCCAAATATGAATAACTCCTCAGAAAATAAACACATTTTGCTAAAAAGTCTTTTGATTAATTGTGTGGCTATGGTGGCTTTGTTAGAAACATATTAAACGTGCAAGAGAATTAGGAGCTGTGATTGAAGACAGCAGCAGGAGCAGCAGTTGTGATGTGCAGTTGTTGCTGTGGGGAGAACCTTGAGTGCAGGGTCTCATTTCCAAATGCCCATCTTTCTAGCAAGAAAAAAGCTGAGGAAGGACCGTATTATTGGATATGGATGTTACTGGATAAAGTCAGGATCGAAGACATGACAAAGACTAAATATATTTTTTGATCTTTCCTGATGGATATGAAAGAATGGATTTATAACATTATTATCTATCCCAGCAGTTTGTATGGCCACGATATTGACCCTGCTCCTAATCTAAACACAGGTTTGGTTGGGTGGGTTTTTTTAACTTTAAATGAGGCGGTGGAAAAACTCTTTGGCAGAATTTGGTTAAGGTTCCATTTGCATTATTAGTTTCTTTCCTTTTTTTTTTTTTCCCCTTTAGGGAGAGCAAGGCCCGTTAGGTCCCTATGGTCCTCCAGGACTCCCCGGTGTTGGACAGCCAGGACCCAAGGTAAGCCTCAGCAATACCTCTGTTAAACAGCCCTAACTGTGGGCTAACTAAAGTACTTTCATTTTTGGGATGAAAGTTCTCACCTGCTGTTTTATCCAACTCAAACTCTTATCATCTAAATGTAAAACTGATACAATATTGACTTTTTTTTTGTATTTGCATTGGATGGAGATAACAGACCTGCCTTTCCAGGAGCTTTAAGTTTTTATTGTGATCCCATTGATATTATAGAAGTCAGAAATAATGCCATTTAAAGGGGGTTAAATATGTGAGATCATTTTCAAGCACTAGCAGATGCTCGCAGTAATGAGTAAACCACATTTCAAGGCACAGAAATACATCTCAGTCACTGTGATACACAGTGAAGTGACAGATTTGCCTTAGTACTTCTTCACTAGGGAACAGATATTCTTACAGGTTATAAAATTCTCTCCCTCGTACAGCATTTAATTCCTACCATCGTATTGTATTGCAAAAGACTAGAAGGTGGCATTCAGTCTCACTAATTTGGAAAAGTAATGCCTGCCTGTGCTGGCCAGCCAGATCTCCTTTTGGAAAACTGTAAAAGCATCTAATAGGAAACATAATTATTTAGTTTATGAGACTTGTCAGACCTACAGCTGAGACTCAAACAAGAAATCTGAACTGGGCAGAAGTAGATCTCACCCTCATTCTTCTGGCTGCTGTCTTTGGTGTTGCTTATGCCATTTCCCCCCCTATTTTTTGGAGCCAAGTGTCAGTGTCTAATATACCTGCACCTTTTTTTTTTACTTTCACTGTTCTAATTTGCACCTTCATTGAACTCCTGCCAGTTTTCTGTGCAGTGGGGCAGGCCCCAGAACATAGAGAGGGTTTATGTAGCTCAGAAACCAGTAATTTGCTATATAAAAGGAACAACACTGGGTCATTCCGGAAGGAAAAACAGTTTATGGAGAAGGAATGTCACTCCCAGTCTCTGTACAACTCTGGGGAGAGATAAAAATCCTCTGTGCTCTTATCCTTGAAGCACATAGTCCTCAGAAAACTGGAGGAACTGTGAAGATTATGACACCTTATAAATAGAAGCTGCAGAAACTGTACAGTTCCTGCATTTTTCCATGCAGTCCCATATTCCACTGAAGTGGGCTTCATTCTGAGTGCCTGGATAGAGGCTACAGTGAGGATCCCTCACACCTGAGCACTCCTGTGTCATGGTTGGGTTGTACCACAGCGAAATTTAGCCTGATTTCCCTCCCTGATCCCTGTCATCTCTCAGGTCCTGCACTTTTAAGCAGTTACCCCCACAAAAACAGCCCTTTGCTGTTGGCATGGGGGCTGGAACGCGATCTAGTGCGCCAAGTATTGATTAAAAGGTACTTTCAAATGTTTCTAAATTGTTACTTATGCTTTTTTTTTTTGTTTTGTTTTACATCAGGAGATGTTACACATTTGCTTTCATACCTTTCTGATGACATCATTGAGTCATCTGTATGTAAATATTGTGCTTTTCGAAAGTATCGAGTTGAATTAGGACTAAACTTTCTAATATTCTTTTTCCCAAGGGTGCTCAAGGCCAAGAAGGTAAAATTGGATTCCCAGGACCTCCTGGAATTGGTGAACCAGGATTACCTGTAAGTCAGTGATACATGCGTTGGAAGTGGAAATATAATAACGTAAGTCTTAATGAGTATAATTGATTGACAGCAGCTGGATTGGCTACTGATTTCATAAACCACCTTGTACTCAGTCTGCAGCAGCAGAAGTATTTTTGGCTATTTCAGCCAGCCCAGTATCGTGGCAGTAATTGCATGGGGCTTGCCCAAGTAGGAGAATAATAAAACTTGCTTGTTCCACGTGAGCAGGATTGCAGTATCCAGCTTTCAGAAAGACATAGAGTTGTTTGTAAATAGCTGTACTTGAGTGGAGGATAATCTATAAAAATTGTCTAAAATAAATTTTAAGAAGGTGAAAATCCAAGAGCTGAGACGTTCCTCAACTCCTGTGTGGAATTTGGAGTACATCAAAACCAAATTACATGCTTTTAATTATAGCCTTCTCTTCTGAATTACAGAACTTGAGCAAGCTTTTTGTAACATTGAGTTAGTGCTCACTGGCTCCTTTTTCTTCCTGAAATGTATAAAATCTATGGTTTTCTTGTGCATTTCATTAAAAATCTCAATGAGGATTGTTAATTAAGGAGCCACAAATGTGGATGGGTGTTAGACTCATTCTAATAATATTTTTGAAAGTCGCTTGGTAGTTGTGAAAGACTATTTTTCTTACAAAAAATGTAGAGGAAACTTTCTGTTTATTAATCAAGATAATCCTTAAAAACTTTCTATTAGCTTTAAATAGTGAGATAGCTGAATTTTGTGGAAGAATAGAAAATATTACAAAAATAATTATTTCTGTACCTGTTTAAAACAAAATTGGCATTCTCTAATTTTGTATGTTTAACCTGCCGTTTTGTATGAAAAAATCCTATGTTCAAATTAATGATTTTCATTATGAAATTCTAGGGAATATATCTTACAGTGGTAAATGTGTTTATTATAAATTAACCTACAGGTTCATTTGAGTTCTAAGGGTATGGCCTTTAGACATTAATTAGGTAATTCACACCAATTCAGCATCAGCTTATTGTAATCTAAATCCTCCAATTAAGGGTTCCTGCACTTCATTTTAATTGGCTGAGCTCAGCCAAGTGTTACAGAAGGATTGGTACTTACCAGTGTTACAGGAGCTGCAAGAACCTGGACTAGCAAGTTAGACAAAATGTCAATAAAAAATGGAATTGCTGATATAGTCTGAATATATATCGAATATGTATTTCTCTTTTTACAGGGACCACGTGGCCCTGATGGTCTGCCAGGTGAGAAAGGTCTACCAGGAGAGGGCATTCAAGGCCAAAAGGTAGTTTTATGGAAATGATTCTTTTTAACATTGTGGGCCAAATTTGCAGTAGTGTCTAAGTTATTTAAGGTTGCTGATCGTTCCTCTGGTGTGAAATGTCATCTGGTGGATCTTGGTCTTCTGAGTCGCTGTGCGCTCTGAATATCCCTCCAAGTTCCAAAACTCTATCAAGATAATTACAAAACAGTTGTACAGTCCCTCTAACAGTAGTAAGTTAATTATTCTCTTATTTATGTGTTTAATAAGATACCTTATTTTGGTAGCATTAATGAGATAAATTGTCTTCTGAAAGAATACTTTGCTATTTATGTTCTGAATTGGAAGAAAACATTCAGAAACTGTTTTTATTCTGTTTTACCATTTTGGGAAACTAAAAGCAGGGGTTGTATGAGTCTCTATGGACAGTTACCTCATTAAGGGCACTTGCTAGGTTAATAAATGTGAACATTCCTTTTTTTAAAAATAAGTACAAACAAGCAAAGATTTATGATTAAATCACAACTGGGCTTCCCATCAAAATGTGTCCCTCTTTTTTAGTGGCTTCAAGATTCTCAAGAGCCTTGAACTACTAAGCAGAGAAGATTTTTCTTCCTTTTATGGAAAAGATGTTAGTCATGTCCTTGCACCAGGTTCTGAACATATTATCACATTTTTCAAAAAGTAGCTTCCTTCTCCCTAGTATTTAATTCTCTTGTTTTGAAGTCCTGTGTCCAACAACACAATGAATGTAGATGGAGCAGGTTATGAGTTGTAATGGAATCACTCTCTTAATACTGATAATTCCATGGGGTATTTTCCTTGTTTGTTTGTGAAGGAATGCTTTTTTCCTCAAATAACCACATTGCAATGACCAGTTTGTCTAGGATGGTGTTCTTTATAAATATAGTTACAAAATTGTCACGTATTTCTAGGGTGAAAAAGGCTCTGAAGGTGTAGCTGGTCCTCCTGGGCTGCCAGGTCAACAAATCAAAGGTGACAAGGTGAGTGTGCCACTTCTTCAGATACCCATGTGACCTCCCATATTCCTCTATTCCCATCATTCCCTCTGCCATAATTCCTCTGCTCTCTCCCCAAGTGCTGTACGAATAGCATTACAACACCATGTGACAAAGATTTTTCAAAAATACTCTCTAGCTGTTCTGTTTACACTTGCATGCGTTTCCTCTGAGTGTTGTGCAAGAAAATGTGTATATTTCTGTACAATAAAATCCTTAAAATTATTCTCAGTATGTGAAGATGAGCTCCTAATAATGAAGTTATAGCTCTGATCATCTAATGTTATAAATGAGATAGAATTTGTAGGTAGGAAGGGCTATTATTTTGTTAGATCAGCTGCCATAGGTAGACTTTCAGGTATTCTAAACAGTTTTAACTCAAATAGGAGCAGCGAACTTCACGATAATGCAGCTTGAGGACTTTTGCTCTGTATTTAGTTTAAATATTTTCATCAGCTATTGCAATTTATCTCTTGGGAATGCTTTTTGTACAGGGTGAACAAGGCCAAGTAGGACCCCAGGGCCCAGCAGGACCACCAGGAATAGGCAATCCAGGAAGCCAGGTAAGTCTGCATTTTTGGGCATATAATGAGCTTTTGCATGTAGTTCTCATTTTCTACTCTAGTAACTCTAACATAGCTCTAATTTTGATATGAAGACATGAAAAATCTCACAGTGATTTTTCATATTTAGAAGTATCACACTAATCTTTAGGCAAAGATTGTAAATGTGTGATTCCAACTGATTTGAATGGTCTTAGAATCAAGCAATCAGTGATTTGGTGTAATCTGCATAATAATTTGCATAGGCGATAAGTCAGATGCGTTGCTTGGATGGTAACATGTTATAGGTAAGAGTTTCACAAGGTAAGAATCCACCACTGCTGAATTTCCAGCCCTTTGAAGCTTGAACACAGCCTTTAACAATTGGATACAGAAAAACTGAAAGATCCCAAGAGATCTTCCAACTTGGTGTTTTTTGGAGAGAAGATAAGAGTTCAAATTTCCACCATACTATTGCAGCAAATCAGGGCTTAGATGCAGATACTGAGACACTTCCCATTTGTTTTCTCCCTAAACAGTAATTGTCATTCCACTTGGGAACCTCAGTAAAATCCACAGGATAGTGACAAAGGAGCAATAGATAAAGATGTCTGAAGTAAGCCTGAGGACAGGCAAGCAAATTGTGGTGTTTTTTATAAAGATAAGATAAAGACATGATTAGCTGAAAGGTGGACATGTGCTGCTTCACATGTGGAAGAGTGTAATGCACTAACTCATTTATTTTTTGTTGCAGGGTATACAGGGTCCACAAGGAAACCCTGGGGCAAAAGGATCTAAAGGTTTTGGTCTGCCGGGTCCAAAGGTAAAGGTTCAGACATAGCTTTTTAAAAGTATCACCAGCAAGAAACAGCAAGCAGCATAACGTGTCCATTTCTACATGTAAAACAGTCAGTGAAACAGTGCCAGTAATGGATGAAGCTAAATTGTCTTCCTCTGGTAAACTAAAGGCTTTTTGTTACTAGGGTCAACCAGGTGAACCTGGACAAAAAGGGGAACCAGGAGCTCCAGGAATTGGTGTGCGAGGACTTAAAGTGAGCCTATTTTTATTTTTAACTGCTCTTTACAGGGTCTTCTAGTTCTTTCACTAAATGGCATAATTTTTGGTATAAATTAACTATGATCAAAATAAGAAGGAATTTCAGGGGCAGATATTTCGTAACGGGAACAGAGTTTCCCCCCATCTTTTCTGAGCTAGTGAGGGGTTTCCAAGGCCCGTTGGAAATGGTGCTACCTTATTCTTCTGCAATGATTTGGAAAAAAACCATCCAGTCTGTGTGACAGTGATGGTCGTAGTGCCCACATGTTAGAAGAGTCGTTAAACACTTAAAACTTAGACTTCAGATGCCATTTTGAAGACTGCGTACCATGTCCTTAATAATTTAAGTAAGGCATCCAAAATCTTGTGTAAGGTGACGTACTTATTTTAGGTTGTATGAGTAGAAAAAATTACTGGCTCTACAGAATAAATTTAACTTACCAGCAATAACAACCTTTATTTAAGCAAAAATATCATATATCATTGATTAATATTTTAACACACTTAGATCCATTTTACGGTATAAAAAAATGTATTGAAATATGCAGATATAATTATTTATTCTTCTTAAAGGGAGATATAGGTCTGTCAGGACTCCCAGGAGAAAGAGGGGTGCAGGGAGATCCTGGGAAGTCGGGGAAAAAGGTAAGAAAATATATTTTACTGTGTGTAAAAGGTGTAGACAAAAGAACAAACCATTATTTACAGGTGTGTGATTGGCAAGGAGTTCGTCCTTGAGATGGTTCCAACAAACTCTACTAATAGTAAAACTGAATCTGCATCTAGTTTAGCTGCCCTGCCTTTTGTGGGCTATTGACTACTCTTAAATTCCATCGGCTTCTTGGAGAACAGATATCTTGTGTCTTTAGCCTGTTTGGATTTTTCTGGACATGAAGAAGTCGTGCCCAATTTAATGTGACTTTGGGCGTCTACCGGGCTGAAACCTGTCAGGCTGGAACCGAAACCAGCTGAAACCAGGGCTGCTCGTTTCCAAGCTTTGAAGAGAAACACTGCCACATTGGGGATAAAGAAGCATAAATTCGAAAAACGGTGGAAAGGAATTTAGAGGTATTGCAGAACAGAGCGCCCAAAATAGTCAATTTAGATGTCAAGGTAAATGGAGGCTTTTAATTTTAGTCTTTTCAAATGGAAGGAGCTGCTGAGTGAGCAGAACTCAATGCTTTGGCTGACTGTTGAATTGCTGCTGAGAATTCAGGCACCTCCAAACCCTGCTACTGTAAAGCTCATAGATGAGGAGAGCAGCTCCCCAGCGGGGAGAACTGATGAGCTGAGCACGGTTTGGAGTAAGCAAATCAGCATTTTTTGCCTGCAGGTCTCCAATGAGAAAATATCTGAATAGCTGTAACAAACATCTATTAAGAATGCAGCTTCACATTTTTTCGTCCACTGCAAATACCAGTTTGACAAACTGCAGCCTAAGGCAGTAACCCTTCCACTGTGGAAAAATATGTGGCATTTCTGTTGCTACTTCATTATTTTATTAAAAAATTGAAGTCTCCCATTATGTAGGCCCTCAAAAATGAAAATGCCAGCTCATCAGAAGTGAAACGTCAGAATTAAGAGTAAATGTTGGGTTAAAGTTAGAGGTGGCTTTTGTATTTGGGAATGCTGGGTTTGTTTTTTTTTCTCTTGCACATTGGCTTTCTTCTGATGGTGCTCTCCCTGCTGTAATTCATTATAAGTGAAAATATTAGCACTGAGCAGCTGGTTGTTTTTCTTAGAATTGGTTAACTAAGACCTTTTCTGACAACTTTGCAAGTATTTCTCTTCCTCGTGTGAGTATATGCATGCAATTCTTCCAACAAAAGATTGATACAATTGCAAATGGCCCTATTACAAATGTCTGTGAAAATAAGGAACGTGAACGCAGGAGGGGGGAAGGAGTTTAAGATGACAGGATACTTTATTTTTTGCTGGAAAAAAATCCCAACGGGTATTTACTGACCTTTTTGGGAAAAGTGATTATGCAAGCATTGTTCCTCATAAGTGTATTGATTCAATAAAAATAGAAATTGAATGAAACTTAAATGAAAATTAATTAACCATCTAATCTTTGTCAGGGAGAAAAAGGAGATCAAGGTCCCAGAGGCCCGGAAGGACCCCCTGGCAAAGGAGATGTAGGCCAAAAGGTACGGCTCGACGTGCACGCTCCAGAAATACTACAAACTTTACAAGAGTTTAAATTCTGGCCTGTTTGTTCATTCATGATATCTTAAGTAGCAGCTATATTTTAACTGATGATTTTAAAGGGTTTAAGAGAGAGTGATGTGTTTCTGCAGCCTGAACAAGTGCAGCAAAATCAGACTGTAAACATAGACCCTAAAGTTAATTGGGCAGGAGAGATTCCCTAAAAATTCAGTAGGGAGTTTTCATTAAATCTAGGAGGAGTCTAATTATCTCAGTGTGCTGATTAGGGAGAGAGAAGGAGCTGAGAGAAATTAGGTGTCTAGTTAGATATCTAAATAGGAAATTAAAGGCCTGGAAAGATGTATTAGTAGCCAGACAGCTTTTATCTCCCACATGGTTAAGTTTCGGACATCTGGGGCAGATCCTAGAACTGAGTGGGATTTCAGTTGGGTTGAAGCATCTAACCACCTTTCTAATGATGGGCGTCGTTATCCTCGTGGTTTTGGTTATTTGCCAATCTCCCACTTGTGAATGAATCTTTGCTGTGATTGAAAAAAAAAAAAAAAAAAAGAGATTTGTTTTTGTCAGGGCGACCCCGGAGAAAAAGGACCCCAAGGACCGATTGGTTATAAAGGAGTACAAGGCCCAACTGGACCAAAAGTAAGTTTTTTTTCCTCCAAGGTAACCCTTCCCTTTGTATTTTATAATCTATGGAGTTTTTGTGATGTACACATTTCTCAGACATCTGATGCTTGGAGACTTAACAGGAAAAGCAGAATTATTTCTGTCCTCTGTCCTGAATGACAGAAAAGTACCAAGGAGAAAAAGAACAGGTAAAGAGATTATTACAGACCTTATAGTCACACATGAGCACTGAGAAGCAAAATTAAAGTTGCCCAAGTGATTCAAACCATGAGCATTTTGCAGATTTTTACTGTGAAACGTTAACTTTCCATTAGAACATTTTGTGAGTAAGTGTTGCTCTGACTGATAAGGGAATTATTCCCTTGACTTCTAAGCTAGACACAAAAAATTAATTAAAGTTAAAAAAAACAAATACACGGTTCAACCAATAGTTATTTAAAACATGAAAACTTGGACCATCTTTCACAAGAACAATAAGTTGATTTGTTTTTTCCTAACTATTGTCTATTTTGTAGATAGATCTATACTGTAGGTATTTTTGTAGATTTTTTTTTTTTATTTCAGATAAAGGTTGAAAACACATTTTCCTACTTGTGCAGAAAATGAAACTGTCGGTTTAAATCTGGATGATTCTGTTTTGTAACAGGGAGAACCGGGAGAGAGAGGACCACCTGGTGTTGCTGGGTCATCGATTCAGGGACCTGCTGGACCAAAGGTGATGATCTGATCTGTGTTTGCTGGAGACCAGAGACTGGAAAATTTCTAGTGCGCCTTTCTGTCAAAATTAAAAGAATATAAGTTTAAGAAGTTGAAATTCCTTGTCGTAGTACCAAAGATGGCTAAATGGGAAAGTGTACCTGAAATGAGTGGGACTTGTCCTGCTGAGTAAAATAAGCAGATTTAGCAACAGTAGAGCTAACTCCAAAGGTCTTAAAAACATTAGAAAATTCACTACTACCCCATTTTTATTTTAAGAATGAGCAGTTACTGTTTTTTTTAATATGTCAGTTCAACTTTAATTGATGCTTTTCAGCTTTGGTGATATTTTTTAGGGCAGAGAATCCATTAATATACATCTTATTGCTCTGAAGGAATTTCATCCACATTTTTTCTTCTTCCTTAACAATATATGTGCGTGTGTAGGTGTTGTACACGCCATGTACTCCTCAGCCTGGCAACAGGACATCACAGAGGGCTAGGATGTAGTTTGGACTTGTTTGTGTGCGGAGGATGAAGGAAGAAGGAACTCAAGAATTTCAGGGTACACCTGGGATAAAAATGCAACCACAGAGAAGAAAGGAAGGAGAGGACTTTGGGGTGCTCTTATCTCTGATATTGGTTTAAAACCATAATAATGTGCATGTTATAGGGCACAACTTGTATGAAGACAGGTCTCACTGCACCGCTCTCCCTTCTTCACATTTTCCTGTGACATTTTTGAATAGACCAGTAGGCAAGTCAAGATTGTTTAGTGATAAAATTCATGCTGAAAAATAAGAACTTTGTAGACTTTCTTGCCTTTTTCACTCTGATTTTATTCTGTTGGGTACAGTTTGTATCACTTTCACAGCAGGCTGGCCACGATCCAAAATCCACTGGATTTTATAGGAGTTTTTCCAAACTCTTTACTAAATTTTAGATCAGATCTTTTATGTGCAGTGGGTGATAAGAGAAAACAAGTGCTTTGGGGTAATGATAAAATGCAAGTTGATTGTTTAGAAAATGTACAAAATTGTGTTTCTTTAGTTCCATAATAGTTGTTTAAAGAAAGAAATTATCTGCTATGTTTCTGACCATTGCTTAATAATGTAGCACAGGTCCTACACGGGTCTGTTTTCTCTCTCCATTGCAGAAAGTACACTGATTAGCAGTAATGATGTTCTTGGAACATCCTAGTATCCACAGTAGTGAAGCCAGACATTATAAATTTCTAATCAAGGGAATCTGCATGCTTTTCAAAGCTGAGGGTTATCACAGTCTGAAGTCTTTTTAGTACATCTCTAAGTGTCTGATGTAGCAGTAGGTGATTGCTAGAGGTCCTAACTCCCGGACAGCCATGGTTGTATCCACTGGAAAGTTATTTATTTTATGCTACACCCACATTTGGGGTGGTTTATTTCCCTTAACAGTCATTATGCCGTTACTAATACGGAGGCAGTAACATTAGATAGCGGGTTTTTGGTTTTTTCTCATATTCCTTTCTCATGGTTACAGCTGCTTGGTGGCTTTGATAGAACATTTGATCTGCATTCCCTAGGGAATGTTTCCTGAAATACTGCCTATCCTTCTCACTAGTGTTAAAAACTGCAAAAGGTTCACTGAACGTTGGAATTTTCTCTTTAAGATACTTAAAGTAAAGTAAAACAATTTGTTGCCATAGATTAAACACTAGAAGGAGCCAAATATTGCTTTGTGAAGGGATGTCAGGAGGAACTTGAATTCTAAGCCCGATTGCTTTCCAGGAAAGCCGCTGACAGCAGAGATGACCAAACAGTTGTACTGGGGAATATTTGAGGGAAAAACTCAAGTTTCTTTGTGGGCCTTCAGCCTGTAGAGCTTGTGGTTTTGAAGGGCTGTGCCATCTGTAGCCTTTCTAAACACACTTGGTGTCAGCCCTTGCCTTTGAGTCCCTTTGCTGTTCTCCATGTCCTCTGACAGAAACAAGGTTATGCAGCCTGGTTTCTGTGGGCAAAAGCTGGCAGAAGCCATGGGTTAATCTGGCCACTGAAAGTGACTTATCATGTTCAATCTTCAGTTGAAAACTAAAGCCTCCAAGTTATTCATCAGGGCAGAACAAACTCCTCGACACAGTTGCGGAGAAGCAGAAGTGTAAGAGAGGTCAGAGTCAAGGTAGTGAAAGCTTCCACTAGAAATACTGATTTCATATTACCTAGCTCCGTAATTGTCACTGTTAGAAAGAATTGAGTACTCATTCTTTTCTGTAAATCTTAGGAAATTAAAACTGAAAATAATGAATATACTTTTGGATTTGTTTCTTTGTGGATAGGGGGATCCAGGACCCAAGGGGCCACCGGGAGATGATGGACTTCCTGGAAATTCAATAATGGGACCAACGGTAAGAGTTTTTAGACAAAAAGTGAAAAATAAAGAAACATGAGACATATGCAAAATTCTTGTGAAAATGCAGAAACCACTCGAACAACTTTTTATGGAAAGTGACTGACCAATTCTTCAACTTTTTCATCATTTCAGGTTAAGTCTATTTTAGAAAATAAACTTAGTGTCTTTTCAAAGTAGAAACACAAAATAGGTTAAATAACTAGTCCAGTGTATGTCACACTGCCAACTTCCCTCAGGAGGGCTTCATTAGGAAAGTGGCTCTTCCAATTCATCTCCACCTCTCATTTATCTCGTGGTCTTTTATACCTCTATATGGGCAATATGCTCTTTACCGAGTATAAACTGAAGGGTATTAGTTATTTTAATGGTGATATTTCAGTATTACCAACCTTGCACATTCCAAAACATAAGTAAGGCCCAAAATAAAGAACTTAAAAAAAAAAAAAATAGATCTTTTGGATGTACTTATTTGCATATTGGTTATGGAATAGGATTTACTTTGTTATATCCTTCACATTTTTAACTTCAACCCTAAGAATGGGGGGTTGGATCCCCCTGTAGCAGGATTGCTGTGCTCGCTGCTCGAGCCTTCTGTGGCTTGATCTGGAAAGATCAACACACAAATGAAAGACCAGAGGTAAAACTGAGGATTCAGTGGTAACACAGAGATTTCAGTCTTTGCAAAAGGGAGAGACTGAAAAATTCTCCTCTGGGATACAACGTGAGTTCACATAAGGCTGCTCAAAGAATATGGTGCTACCGAGGACCATTGTTTTGCCAGTGGGAAGTACGTTAGAGGAAAAGGATATATATTGATTTTCAAAGGATGAAATTTACATTTTTTCATCGCTGCTGAAGAGTGAAGTGACCTTTTCAAAGAATGGTTCTCTCTGTCTTGTTTCCTAAGTGGTAACAGTAGTTCAGGATGACTGTGAGGTACTTAAAGTTATGCCCACTTTTCCTCCTTGCATAATGCATTACAGTTATTAGCATGGAATTTTGTCTGCTATTTTATCATCAGGTTACTCAAATCTTTCAGGAGGGTTTTTCCCCAACTCCTTGGAATTGCCTTGCATTTAACTAATCAGAACAATAGGGTGTCATTAGAAAGCAGGGCCCCTCACCTTTCTACATTATTTGAGAACAAACTGAAAAGCCCAGTCCCTAGAACTGGATATATTTCCTTTTACTTTGCAGCTCTCGCCTCCTCCCTTCTAATGCATTTTATGATATCATATTGAACTTCTGTCAGTCACGATCTGGGTTGAAACTTTCTATAAGTCTTCTGCTGCTTGTGATAAGGGAGTAGTTCAGGAAGATTTCCTTCCTGGTTGGGAAAGGTAAAATTCTTGTGACTTCCTTTCCAGACTCAAATCTGGAACCTTCTTAGCAAACCTCTTTTTTTCCCACATTTACCATGTCTGCACATAAATTGTTCCACTGTTTTACTTCTTGGGAATATAGCTGATAGACCCAAATTCAGAGACCCATTTGTTTCTGTGTATGTAACACAGCGTAGTTCTAAACAAAGCAACAGAATGCAGTAGCTTTTGTGTGATTACATCCTTGGAATATCAATAATGCTTTACTCCTGGCTTGGCAGACTTCTGCCAGAGGGTGCTGGAGAACACATGGATCCACATGCATTCAGTAGCCTGTATTTTGGAATTGTGAAAACCTCTACATCTATTACTTTGTCTATAATCTAGAATGCTACTTCACCCTGTTTTTCTTATAAAAAGAAGTGGTGAATATTAGTTAATTGTCCAGTCATATCCTTAAACATTTACGTTTTGATTATGGCAATTGTTTTTTTTTTCTTAACAATGACCATGGACACAAGATTTATGCTTATATTCTGTATATTATTTTTTTTTTCCACCTTAAAAGACTGTAGAAGCTTCTCTGTATTACTGTTTCACAAAATGACTTTAAAACCTGCCCTGGGAAGGTTGGCAAAATGGATGAATTAATTCAGGATGCCATCTGTTACATCAGTGGTACTTGCCTTGTTGCCAGTGCAGTGACTTAGAGCGAGTCTCTCTGATTGTCTTTTCCAGACCCCACAGAGCTGTGGGAAGCAGTAATCACAGAATTGCTCCTGAGCCATCTCTTGGGTATTTTCAATGCAGCTATTAAAAAAAAAAACTGAGACTAAATAATCTGGACTAGACAATTGTTTCTTAGAGCATATGTGGCTGTAGGTTTGACTTAAGCAGATTTATAGCTATGTTACTAATGGCAAACCCAGCCACTTGACAAAACCCCAATTCTTACAGAAGAGAATGTGTTAACATGCATTTGGTATTTACAATGGTCTGCTAAGATTAAATGAAAACATCTGTTTGGCCTTTTTTTACTGTAGTGGAATTAGAAGTAAAAATAGAGATGAACTCATGATCCGTGGTTTCCTTTCTTGTTAAAAAAAAATGTTATTAAACATTTCTAAAACATTTCTCATTTCATCCATAATTTAAGAACTATGGATACTTAAGAATAAGGAAGAGATCAAATTTAATTTCCATTTTAAAGCTATTTAAGAACTAGAAGCACAGTCATCAATTAAATTTTCACGGAACTGGATCAAAATTCCATCATTTGAAAATTAGGAAACATGAAGAAACATCTTCCAGGGCTGATGCAGTTGGAGTCTGGTGGTTGGGTCATGTTTAGAGTCTTCCAGTGAAGGAGATTTTTAAAAAAGACTTAAAAAACTTTCAAAACTATCCCTTTGGACTGAAGAATAGGAGAAATTCATACAGGTGTGGCCTACCATGTACATTTTTCTGTAACCATAAGGCATGCTTGTATCCCTATCCCAAATTCCATCTTAAAGTGGTTTCAGGGTTTCATCTTAACCAGAACATTGAGTCTACCTTGTCTTTCTTCATTCACTTACCTCCTAACCTAAACCTGTGATGTATATCTTTAGGAAAGCCAAAGCGACTCTTTCATTTTACCTTGAGAGGGCTAAATTGATTAAGAAGATCTGATTTCTTGTGTCTGTGGTGTGGGACAGGAAATATGGATCTGAAGTCTGTTTTTGTTGGATGTCTAACTAGCATATGAGTCGGCTTCTTTTCTCCAGACCCTCCGCTGAGATCTGAGCTGCCATCAGGACTCCGCTCCTGGGTTCTTGAAGCATTATGTTACTGCAGAAATTTCCAAGCACAATTCACTGATGAAACAGGAGTTTTAAGTCATTTGTAGTTTTGGGGTTTTTTTTCCTAGCCATTTATTTTTACTGGAATAGGCAGGGAAATACTTGCTATTTGTATTTAATCATTTTTTCAAGCTAGGCTATCTGTCTGTATAGTCACAGCTGACTCTCCAGCACTCTGTGGGAGAGTCCATTATGTTTCATGGTTCTGTGGGCCAGAGTGAAGGGTGTATGTACAGCTATACGTGTACCATGATTAGGAGTGGGGTGGATGTGTTGCCTACAAGCATTAATGAGGATTTCCAATTGATGACGCTGTCGTGTGACACCTACAGTACAGATTGATGGTGTATCTTGAGACCTCAAAGTAATGTGTTTTCTTTCTTGGTTCTGTGGAGAACAGTCTGTTGCGAGCTCAGTTAATTTTCTCATTAAATGCCAGGAAAACAATCACTAGAATGAGGGAAGAGGAAAAGATTGTTCTTTGATTCTCTTCTGGTCGTGAAAGGAAGCATTGAGGTTTTGCAAATGCACAGATCTTTAGGGGGAATCAGTGGACGAGTCAACAGAAGGAGTGATTGTCTCTTGATACGGAGCATTTTAGGCTAAACTAAGAGAAATTATGTTATTTATTTTCATGATTTAATTTATGTTATTTATTTTATTATGACATTATTTTATTTATTGCTTGTACTTCTTTCCCTTGCAGAGCGTGGTTTTGCTTTACTGTACGAAAGAACCAATGTGATTACCTGCAAGTGCAAAATGTACAACATATGATAACTTAAGGCTGACGTATTATGTTTCAATATTGTTAATTTAATTGTTCAAATGTCAGGACTTACCCCCAAAGCCATAAAAGTTTAACTTTTTTCAAAACAAATTTAACTTTTTATTGGCTGAAGATAAAGTCAATGTTCTAATGATTTCTATCTGCAATTACAAATCTAGAAATTAATAACTTCCCAGCGAGAGCTCCTGTTCTTCTGAAATCTTAATTGCATCAACTGAAGCGACAATAAAAAAGCACAAAAATTTCTGAGCTTTGTGGAAAAAATTGCAACAGCTGGTAACAGCTACTCTGTATTTCTAAAAGGATATTAAATAGTTTCCTTACATATTTGTTAATATTTGTTACATCATGATGATCCAATTACCGGCACAGTGCCTGACTTACTGTTTTGTTTGTAGGGTAACCGGGGACTACCTGGGCTACCTGGACCCCGTGGAGCAAAAGGCGATGGCCACAAAGGTGAAGCTGTAAGTACAATTTCAATTCTGTACTTTGTGTTCTACCAAAAAAAGTTAATTACTGTGTGATGACTCAATATTTACTTACTCAACTGAGTGCAATTAGTCTTCTCTTTCATGCTTTAGCTAATTTAAATATTTCCTATAGGTTTTGAATTCCTTTCCTGTCCTAGATGCAGTGCTAGTTCTACAGGCAGTTGGAACCAGGTCTAAACTGTTCTTATTTCAGCATCATGAAAGGGATACCGTGGAATTCCATAAAAATCTTCATGGCTGCTCATACATGTTTAGTCTAATCACTGCTTTGAATTCTTTTCCTTCCCTTTTTCCCCTGCCTCCCTTTCCTTTACTGTTCTTTCTTCAAGATCTCCAATAACGTCTGCTTGGCCAAACCTTGTAGCCTTCAAATCCTTGGTTTTTTTGAAGATTCCTCCCCCTGCCTTGCTTTCTTGATTATTAGCTCCAGAGGGTTTGAGTGTTTCAGTTGGCACATTCCATTACATTATCATCCTAAATTTCAGTCATCCAAAGCCACACAGACATGTTTGACCAAGCTTTCGCTAGAAAGTGAAAATACTGCTGTCGTCCTTCAACCACCACATGTCAAACTTCCATTAGCACTATTTTCTTTATGTCTAATCCAGCTTTATTTCAAGCTACAGCCACAAAGACACCCCCAAATACACTGAGGTGGAACCCCAGTGCTTCCAAATAAGTCATGGCTTAGCTCCAATTTCCTGTCGTTCAGACTGATCCTGAGAAGATCCTTCGGGATCAGAATTAGCTCAGAGGGCATTCACTCAGAATTCCTGGTGCAATTCCATGTGCCTGATGCATTTCACAGCACGTAGGGAAACTAAACCAGCTCAGGACTCCTGGGAGGGTCAGGGAGTGCCACCAACAGACCTGGACCCATTAAACAGGGGACATGCAAACAAATGAGAAGGCCTTACTGTCATCTGAAATAAAAATGAAAAGGCAATGATAAAGAAGTCAGGGATGCGAATAGATGACTGATGAACTTTCAGTAGGCCTTAATATACTAGGCCTGCTAGTATTTTAGTAGTGTTTTAGTTTTTAGTAGTTTTAGTTTAGTTTTTAGTAGTATTTTAGTTCCTACTCTCATAGGAGCTGAAGTTTTAAGCTTTACAAGTTAAGGTATCTGTTTAAACTATATGAAAAAGAGGTATTAGTAGATACAGAATCAAAGAGGTCAGTGGGAAGCTGAGAACGTTTCATTTCTAATTAAACAAAGAATTCAAGAGAAGCCTGGTTTGGTGACCATTGATTAATAACTCTACAAATGCTGGTTGTGGTCTGCCCAGTCACAGGATGGCAAACTTACATGTATGTGCATTTTTATTAGTGACTAAACCACCAAAAAGAAAAAGAGCTTTGCTCTTCAGTGATATTCCTGCAATCATGCCTATTCTTGGATTTCCATCTGCAACTGCCATCAGGTTTCAGTAACAGCTGGTTGTGTTTCTCCCTGCTGCGCGAATACGCATCCTTGAAGTGTGTGAAGGTTCTGTTGGGCTGTATCATGCATCTTTCCCCTTCTCAGGCCACCTTTCTGTGCCCTGTGATCTGGAAAGATCAATTTCATCACCCACTGGCAGACATGGACAAGATTTATGTAGCTGAAGTCTCTATAGCATGATGGGGCAGAGACCTGAGGAGGCCTCCAACAGTATGAAGAGCATCTGAAGGGGCTGTGATGGATTGAGCAGGGGGTTCAGGAGAACAGACTATCCAACACAAACACACCAAAGTATGTCAGGGTGACCCAATCTCCAAATTTTGATGGGTTAGCTCTGGTGTACCAGATGGGTAATGTCAGCAGTGCGTGATCATGGAGCAATGTCTGCTTTCTCACTGGTTTCTTTGAGCTGGGAACAGCTCTGATGTTCTTAAGAGCTGGACAACTTTTCCACCACTCTGGTAGTCTTTTCAGGTTTCTAATTGAGGACAGAGGATGACTGTTGCTCAGTACAAATCAGCAATGTGAAGAATTTCACAAAATACAGCAAATCCAAAGAGATTAGTAGCTATTGCTTAAATTCTCTTCATTGATGAAGAAAACAAATACTCTTCCTTTAGGACAACTACTGACATGCTTTATTCCTCTGCTTTACCAGGGACCTCCAGGACCAGCAGGACCCCCAGGACCGGCAGGCCCAAAAGGTGTGGGAGATGCTGGACCAAAGGTACTTGTAGAAGGGTAGCACGTGCGTTTGACTAGTAGACAAGGCAGCCAAACATCTTCTGAAAAATTAGATTAGAATGGCATATATATGACAAAATGCTGCCACCTCATCTCCCCTTTCCATTTCAGTTAGAAGAAAAGCTTGCAATAGACTTTTCTGCCATGACAGGTACAAAACAGTGCTTGCTCTGTTCCCAGATTGGATGCAAATGTGCAGCTTTTCCATGCATCCAGAGACCTAGAATGTTTCTAGATGCTGGAGTTTCCATGTGGAAGTCAGAATCCAACACAGTTAGAGTATTGCCTAAAAATTATGCACTTTCTTTCTTCTACAGAAGAGGACTTCTCCCCCAGAGAAGTAAGGCGGAGGAATGTTGGTTATGTGGAACTGTAGTGAGATATTTTTAAAGTTCATAGAAATATATTGCTAAGAGAAGACTGTAAACCTTCATCTAAAATTAATACTAGTTTAGAGGCAAAACTCGGCAGCAAAAATAAAACCAAAACAAAAGTGATAAAGGTATTAGAAATACAACACTGAAACACTTCCAAGTTTTTTTCACAAAACACAGAATAGCTGAAGTGTTACAAAGTTCTAACCAGTGTTTAATCTAAAAAGTCACATTGTAACTACTTGATTTTTTCCAATTTTTTTATAATAGACATAAGACTAAAATCATACAAGAAATTGCTGTAAGATATCCTGCAGAGCAGTTTTATTAATGATGTCCTCATTACATATGTGAAATAGAAAGCAGGCAGCCTGTTGCAGGAGAAAGCAAAATAAATATCACCCAAACAAGTTTTTTTCCCAAGCAGAAGGAACTTTCAACTTCAGTTCCCAGAACATGAGAATTCCCATTTAAAATAAACAACAACAATAACCTCTTAAAAACCTATCCACAATAAAGGAAAAACTGAAGGACATTGATCCTTAGAATGACCACAGAATGGCCTGACAATGGGATCTGGGAAACCTGACTTGATGCTCCTGTTCTGAACTAATGCTGGTCAATCAAGACATTTCACAAAAAGTAATGCCAGGTCTGGCCCAGGACATGAACTACTAAAGAAATAAAAGTAATTTCAATTATGTTATTGAGTGTAGACTTGTGGAAAACACATGTGGCTAAACTAATTAGGTGAGGGTTTTTTATATGAGATTGTATCTTTTCCAAATAGAGATATCAGACTTGATATAATACAGTTTTATAAGAGATTTGTCTTGGTACTACAGAAAAACATTTCATTAAAACCCTAGAATCTTGTATGAGATTTTTAAGGCAGATATTGATAAAAATGTAGCTTAGGACTACAGAATGTCTAGGGGTATCGTTATGTCTGGAATTCCGTCTTGCTTCCTAAATGCATAATTCTGGAAATTAGTGTTTCCCCAAGAAAAGGAGTTGGAAGGTCATGTCAGGTAATCACATAAAATAATCTCCCACTGTGATGCCATGGTTAAAAGGTTACAAACCCCAGAAATATAAAATCAGAATTTCAGTGGGAATATAGGGGCTCAATATAAAGAAATTAGAGTTAAATCTAAAATGGAAATAAGAGATTTTATTATTTTTTTTAAGTGAAACGAAAACACTAGAATAATGGCAATGAAATTTCTCCTAACTGGATTTCTAAAATCAATGTGTGTTTGGCCTGCCGTAGTTTTGGGAGCTCAAGGAGCGAGAGCACGGAATGTGTGGTCCCTCCAGAGGTTTCTACTCCTAATAACCAGTCGTGGGATAGATTCAGAATGCACTGTATCCATGGGTTATGGGGAAGTGGCATCTTGTTCTAGGAGGGGTTGTGTTACAGAGAACCCTGGGGAGGAGCTGCCTTTGCAAGTAACGCAACACGATCGGGGCAATTCACGCTCACGCCAAATGGCACGTGGAAAGTTCTGCGGGGATCCTCAGGTTTGATTGTGTTGTGGTGTCAAGCTGCCCATCAACTCTGGCTGCTCAGAGCAGGGCTTATCTCACAGCCTCTGGCAGAAAATTAGAAAAATCAAGAGCTAGAAACATCTGATAATTTTATTTGTATTTTTGACTTTAAAACAGGTACGTTTCTTTTTTTATGATGCACCTAGATTCGTGCGTTAGTCCTATGGGGGAAAACACATGCTGCCTCTGTAAATGATGAGCAGCTGTAGCTTCTGCAGGGTGTGATGGCTTCCCCAAAGCACATGTTACCCAGATAGATAGACACATCTGGGATTTAATTCTTTGCATCCTCACATAGACAGGGTGTAGGGTACACTGGAAAAAAAGAAATGAAGTTTATGAGCATCTCTTCTTCCTCCCTGATTTTTTACCCCTGTTTGTTTTGAAACTTTTGTGTCTACACAACTTTCCAGTAGCAAAGGTGCCACAAGGAAAAACAATTCACTTGAGTTGCAAGAATTCCCCCAGAACTTAATCCATAAAATGGACAGTTGGCTGTTTTTTCAAGTAAAATGCGAGTGCACTGGCTACCTCTCATCCCTTCCACATGAAAAATGAGTATAAGAACAGCAACCATCTCTGCGTATAGAAAAGAACATTTATTTGATAAAAGAGACTCATAAATTTACACACTGGTTAATTTGAAAATTCCTTTGAGTATCATTATATTGGAATGTTCCACTCAGCTGAATCAGAGCTCTGTTCTCCCCACTTTCAGAAATGGCTCACATGTGTGCCGGCTGCTCCATAGGAATTTGATGTATCAGAGGTCAAATTCACAGGAAAACAGAACTGGAACATGTGGGACACATTCAATCCTGGCAGCACCCTGCTTTCTGTAGCATTAAAACAGAAGCACGTAATGTCAGAATATAAAAAAAAAAATCAAATATGATTTACAAGCCCTGTTGCCAACTAAGAGGTGGGCTACAGACATTCAAGAGCAAGAAACAAAGAATTAAAGCAAGTAAGGGGAAGAGCAGGAGGATTATTAGAACCCCGAGCGTAGTCCCTTGTGCATGAACATTTGGGCTGGATCCAGTTGCAATATAAATAACTTTGGCAGCTTGGGCCCTGTCTGTTTGAACTAAAATGTGGAAAGTAGAGATGCGGTGTCTTTTTTTAAAAAATATGTTCTTCTTCCAAGTCCCGCTGTATCCACTGGCACTCACAGAAGAGAGTATTGCAGCGTCTGCTGTATGTTTCAGCGTCAAATATACATGCTTCATAAATTATCTGTATATATTTGGAAGCCAAGATTTATTTTGCAGGTGAGCGTTAGGTCATTTAATGAGTTTTCTTGAGGAAATGGTATGGAGTAGATGTTGGAATGCCAGACTTTACACTGTCTTGACTCAGCTCTTTATTTCTCGCTTCGGTGGTGTTTTTCTAGTTGGCTGTTTTGCTGACAGTGCCGAGCTTGTCTACGAGTGCAGTACAGGAAATAAATTAGACCTCATCAAAGAACAGTACTAATCCTTCTTGAAGTGAATTCCCTGGAGGACAGTTTAGTCTCACACCTTAGAAAAAAAGAACTGCTCCACTTTGCAACTCATAAAGCAGAAAAAAAAAAAAAAGTCTTTTTCTCTAAGCCAAGAAATACAGAAACTTTGAGGATTACTATAAAGCTCTACAAAAGAGCTTTTCAGGGAGACATCTGGTATTAACTAAGCATGTGAGGCCAAAATTCGATCCTTCACCTGCAACGACCCTGTGTAAGAATGTGTTACCCATGGGAGGAAGAGGCAGATGACTTCAGGTCACCCTCACACTCCTTTTGGCCAGGGCTGGGCCAAGAGCAGGTTCTTGGTCTGTTGGATATTGGACCATAAGGAATCGTTTACTTGTTTGGCAACCTCTCATTCATCTTCCATCACAGCAACTTACGGGCTGTTTCACAGGCCACAGCAGCCCAGGATCTCCTCAGAAAAAACCCTTATAATGCAAAGTTTTGTCTGTATTTACACCTCTGAGCTCTGGCACCTCTGGTGGGTTTCAGGGGGAGGCTCGGGCAGGGAAAGCTTTGCCTGCACAACTTCTGCTCGTGAAGAGTTCTCCTACAAATGGTTTGTGGGGACACTGAGGGCCAATAATTATTCCTTTGATAATAGGTGGGACTAAGTAGGAAGATGACTACGTTTGCCTAGACTTGGTATTTCCTGTAATACGACAATCTCAAGCTAATTGTAAGAAAATGCATTGCAGGAGGAATTGAGAAACCAGGCGTGTTTTAAAAGGTCAGGAATATCTGCCATTCGTCCCGCTGCAGAGGGGTGTTTCCCAGCACCACGTACCAGACATCAGTACAACAATCTTTAACTACTTAAGATTGTAATATTTAAGAGTTTATAGCTAGAATGAGGAAAGGAAAGGAAAGGGAAGGGAAAAGGAAGGAAAGGGAAGGAAAGGGAAGAGGAATTTAAGTTCAAGGGCACTGCCCTTAAATATCTTGGCTCTTTGCATTAGCAGGGGAGGTGTGATTGTCTCAAGGTCATCTCGAGATGCATAGGGTTATCTCCAGAAGAAGAACACTGATTAAGAGAGTAGCTCTCTCTTCAGTTCCTTTTTTCAAACCAGACTAGATGAAAACAACAAATTCCCTTTTCTGATCAAATCTGAGGAAGACATTTCCTCCCGACTGAACACGGCAATCAGTTTAACCCAATCAGCTGGACACACTAATTTAAAGCTATGAGCATCCGTGTACCGTGCCTGTGTCCTGACTCAGACTGTCTCCAGTGCTGTGGAACTGAAAGTAAATTCACAAGCTAAATGTTACATCAAGAAGGAAAACATTATAAGCTCAGTTTAAGCCTCAGCCTTTGGATTCAGAGTTCCCACCACTCCAAATCCATCAAACCTGAGTTTGGGCCCTAATATATTGACATAAATATCACATATGTTGGCACTTAGCATGAGAGCATCATAAGATCTATAAAAGACACAGGTTGGAGTGATCTCTCACTATAGATTGAACTTTGGGCATTTCACCTAAAAGCAGTTGTTATAATGACTGCCCACATTCCTCCTGGAAAGTAAAGGAAGTCAGTAAAAGATTCTGTACTTTTGTTTCCTCTTTTTTATAATTGTCTGGAGGTGTTGTTTCTTCTCACCTGCCACAGTCCAGAGTCATCTGTGGTTTGTGTGGTTGATACTTAGAGCTCTCTCCCAGTTCCAATGCTCCCTCTGCAGGCACAGCCGTTTCTACAGCTCTTCCCAGTGCAAAACCAAGGACAAACAAGAGGTTTTATCATTAATTTTTTTTATTTTGTCAAGAAACACAATTTCTTCTTGGCTGTGTTGTTAATGTATTGGATGATGACTAGCTTATCAGAATGTTTATTTCTCTTGCACTCGCCTGCCCAGGCATTGCTTTAGGGACATTCGCTGAACCCCGTTCAGAATTTTCTGCATTTATAGCTTATCGGTTGTAGATTTCTTTTTTCTTTTCAAACTGATGCGAGTTTTCTAGTGATTGTGCATTTCACTTGTACAATTACGGACTGAGGGAAACAAAGCTGCCCCTTAGGTCTCCGTGCCTTCCCCCTCCCAGTAATGTCCCCTGACCCCCATCTCCTGGGCTGGGCACGAGGAGCAGC
>JAHREE010000174.1:1466684-1479814 GCA_033628505.1 Tringa tobata | reverse complement strand
CCCTCCCCACCTCTCCTGGAGCCCCTTGAGGGACTGGAAGGGGCTCTAAGGTCTCCCCAGAGCCTTCTCTTCTCCAGGCTAAACCCCCCCAGCTCTCTCAGCCTGTCTTCATTCCTGCCAAACTCCCTAAAGAGATGGGAGGAAATTCCTATTCCTCCCATCTTGTTTCAGATCTAAATTTGAAACTGTTGCCGCTCAGCTTTGCAAAAGGCTGTTCACATCTCTGTGCAGAAGTGAAAAATAAGAGAAGTTTCCTTTATAAATGCCAAATACCAGCCTAACTAGTTCACACCAATGCAGAGAGAAGAACTGTAGGAAAACTCCCATGAGCCAGTGAAGCTTTCCAAAAGCGAGCAGGTTAGCAGAGCTTACCTTCATTTGATGATATTCCACCTGTATATAGAACTTCTAGTAATCAAATATGCAGAGTCTGTTAAGAAAAAAAAAGCAAGGAAAGCAAATCCACACTTACGAAATGATTTTTCTCCAGAGTAGTGGCTGGAGTTTTTGTCCCGCTCCAGTCCTCGCATCGCCCTGCGATTTGCTGGATCCAGTTTGATCCCGACAGTGGGAAGTTACAGCAGCATCATGTAAAAGGGTAACCTCTGCCTGAAACTTCAGAGAAGAGCTTTTCTCGGCTGGTCAGTCGGCTGTTATTCCTTAGCTAAACCAGTCTGCCTGCAGAGCACGCTTAGACGGGCTGTCACACACTGCCTGCGCTTGGAAATGAAAGAGTTAATTAATGCAGGTTAATACTAGCAGGGTCTTTTACCTTACTTAAGCTAATGAAACACAGCTGTGCCCTGCTTGTGCCTACCACCAACTGACATTCCCAACGTAAAGACACCTCCCATCTGCCTACGTGGAATATTCTTTACTGCTGAATATTATTCTGCAGGAATAGCAGACAGCCGGGTTAGAAAGCACATCATTGAAATCTTAAAGGTGCTGGGGAGGAGAGGGGTTTGCAGAAGTAAGAGTTTCACTAAAAGAATAAATTCCTTTTTGCTTTATCTTTGAGGTATCGGCTACAGTCAGGTCACTCCAGATTCTGTAACGAGGTGGAGACACTGAAAAATCAGGACAACGAAGAAATGAGAAGCTGCCTGTGTGGATCTAGCGCTTAGGATTGGTTTCACACTTAAAAAAATACCACCTTCGTTTTCCAAGTAGCTTGCTATTTGTTGGGAGCATAAATAAAACAATGTAAACCACAGCAAGTGTGAGAATGCCTTTGACTTTCCTGTACCCACCCAAGAAAAATGTAAGAATGTTTTTATTACGTTAAATTGCGCCGCTCTGCTTCACTGCTGGCACACAGGAGGGGTCAATGAAGACAGACATGAACTGGGTATGAGATAACTTATTTTATTTATTCAATTCTCAACTCAATTTTGATGCTAAAAATTGGTCAAAGGCACTTTAAAGAAGGTATTTAAGAAACAAATCCTTATGGTGATCACTCCAGACAAGTCACCAACTCATACCTGCCATGAGGGACACGACTACACATAACTACAGCGAACCATTCACAGGTTTGAAGTGGAGCACACCGTCCAGCAGCAACAGGCAATTCTCTTACAGCATTAAATGACATTTGTGGAGTATTTAAATACAATATGGAAAAACAAAGCAAGTTACACTTGTTGAGTTCCACAGAAGTTTCTCTTGGCAGCAAAAGAACAAAACTGCCTTTCCGAGTGGTCCTGTACCGCGGGATCTATGTTCACCGTCAACATCAGTAGTGGGGACGTCAGAGAAATAACCTGCACTTCGCTGTCGTACAAAGACAAATCCACCTGCCCAAAGGGCAAACTGGTTATAAGAAGTCTATCTGCTACTCACTGAAATCGATGCTTCTGGAAGCGTAACAGAACAAATGGCAACACGTGAAGAAAAAGTAATTTTTAATATATACCCCAACCAAAGGAAACCAAAGAAAGTGTCCTTAAAGGCAACAGGTACTGTGAAGAAAGCTTCTGCAAGATGAGGGATGGTGCTGACATCACCAGTGTTTCACCGCTTCAATAAGACCAGTATAGACTGCAAAAAATTAACTGGCATGAAAGCAGATTCAAATTGGACTTTTTCTGCAAAGATTAATACTATCGTCTGATTAGGAGCAGCAATCAGAAGGTACCTTCTTGGCATTTTCATTCTCTCTGAACTAAAAACCAGTTAACCCGAGGTTCAAATGGTACTCTTACACAAAGAGACGTTCCCACATCCAAGAGCAAACAACCGCTGCCAAGTACTTCCAAGAAAACTAGTTCAAAATTTGTAGGTGGGTCACCTAAATCACTCCAGCGCCAATGGAAGCTTTTAGGTTTTACATAATTAAGAAACCTCTTTTAGAAGCAAACCCCAAACCCAGCGAGCAATATGGGTACAGCCTCAGAGAGCCCCTGTTGCTGCGCTTCAGAAAAGTCCACCCACGTGAAACAGGGCAGCCTCCTCGGGCTGCAGAAATACTCAAAAGCCAATAAATACTTGCTCAAAGCTCAAAGACCTGAGGAGTGAAATAACCAACTACTGACAGTAGTGTCATATTGGACATGAAAACAATACCAACTCTTCACATTCCAATCTTGTCTGCTAAAGCTCTGGAAGAAAGTCAGACACAAACCGATTATTTCCAAGGTATCAGCTCATTGTTATGGCAACACAATGAAACGGAGAACAAAAGTCCTCTGTTATAATCACACAATGTAAAAACCAACACCTTTCTAGCTTGTCTGGAAGTTAAAAAAGAATTTCTTTGCAGTGCTGTTAGAAAGGCAAACGAAATAGATTCAGAGGCCTAAGAACAAGGACACTTGAAAACAAAGTGAGAATAGATGTTTGAAGAAAAGGCTATTCTTATTTCTCCAGACAGGCCACCTACTTATCACACGGTGGTATGTTCTCAGCCTTACTCCCTCAAGAAATGGAACTTGGCCCTTTCTTTCTCCATTCCCTGTGAGGTGCTGCACGTTTTGTGAACAGGGACGTTCCTGCCAGGCTTTGCTAAACCCACCAGCCCCAGCTGGGCACCGGAGAACAACAAGAACCGCTGCTGAGAAAAGGCTTCACCCTGAGCCCAGCGGAGGCTGGCTTGATTTCCCACCTCAGCCACCAACCTGTGGAGGAGCAAAAACATCTCACCACCTCCTGCCTCTCCTCCACCCTAGGCTTATGCACGACAAAATCAAAAACCCGCAGACGGGATAATCAGGACAGTAAAGAACATGAAGAGGAAATGATGTTACTTCACAGGGCAAACACAGGACACAAATCTGCAGAAAACAGGCAGGATTAGTTCCGCCTATTGGGGTAGAAAATCTTCCAATCCTCCCGGATGAAGTGAGGAAGAAAGCAAGAATAAAGGAACAGCCCAGTAGTTCACTTCATCCTCTACACAGGCTGAATTTACAAAAAGATTAAGCTGGGATCTTGATTGCATTTTATAAACTTCCTGAAGTATTCCAGAAAATTTTAATTGCATGTTTGAACAATGCTGCTGGAGTTATCAATACCATATGGGTTTCTCAGTTATTGCTGGGTTATGTTGCACATGGGACAAGCATTTAGCTCAGAGAAGGAAGTGCCTCTCAGCATGGTCCATTCTCTGCAGGACGAGCATCCCTCTGACTACAGCGAAATGGAGACTTTTTTCCTTTCTTGAACAAATACAGTTATAATTTTCTACGTAAGTCAATTAACATGAAATAAAGCTCATGTCCATTTCAATACTTGAGGCAGTCTTGCTCATAAAAGACCAACAGATTTAACCCTGCAGAAACTATTCCTTTAATACTTGATCTATGAGCCCAGCCTATATTCAGGCAGAGAAGATGTGAGTTACGTTTCAGCCCCGTGAGTGTTTCAGCAATAGCCATCGTGCCACAGAGCAATGGTCAGAAAGGAAGTCAGGACTCTTTCCTGTTGGACAACAGCTAGAACCCCAATCTGGACACGAACTATCTTTGGGAAAAAAATTCCAGTACTTTATGGTAACACCCTCTCTCAGGAACATCCTGAAGGACAGCAGCAGTAAATAAGGCTGTCGGCTACCAGTATGTGCCCTTTCCAAAACAATGACTGGAGGTAATTAGGTTATGTCCAAATTCATCAATATGATGAAGGTGAGAAGTGATAAAAAGATGAAAAACCTTTTGTTCAAAGTGTGGAATAAAGACACACTCCATCTCAGGCTTAACCCCATCCCCCCCATACAGCTACTCACTCCATTTGAAAAAGAGAAAACCAGAAAGTTTTACATTAAACCGTATAAAACACGGGCTTGGCTCTGAAAATCGTTCAGTAATTAAAACACCTATTTTGTCCACACCAAGAAAGTGTTTTCAGTTAAGAGGCAGAAATACCCATAAAGCAGCAGAGAAATTAATGCACTTTGAAAGATTCCTGGATTCAGGCTGCCTTACCTGAATAACTACATACTTCAACTTCAAAAAGAGTGAAATAAGGATCATTTAACACCTTGTTCTGAAACAGGTAACAAGAAGCAGATACAGAAGAAATTTTAGGAGTGGAATTAAAAAAAAAAGTGTTCAGAAAAGTGAAGTGAAATACTTTAGGTGTGTGGCAAAGCAGTCAAATTGGCTTTGCTGCAGTTTTAAACCCAGACTTGTTTGTATCTGTAAAATTTTAAGGAATAAAGTAACTCCACAATCTCAAAGTACAGCGATGTGAAAACTACATGGTAACAAACTAATCAGAATACTAGCCATAACCAAGTTATTATAATGCCAGTGTAACTTCGCTGACCTACTATTCTTTCTGGTTTACATGGAAGGTACCATGGAAGAGAGAGTTCTGTTTCAAAAAGCATCTGCCTTATCTTATGCTGAGAAATTCCGAGATGAATTTTTATATCCATTCAACCAACAGGGTAAGTTACTACCGAAAAAAAGCCACAGGCAAATATATAAGCAGCTTGTATGACCTCAGCCATTTAAACCTAGTTCTAGGTTTCTCCCTAAAACAGTAGTGATCCAACTTCATATTGTTTTGTACAATAGAGACGTAAAAAATTTCAAAGAATTCATAGCAGTGAATTCCATTTCTGAAACAATTCACGTGGATCTTTTGGGCGGATCTCTGCCTATTCAGAATAACCAGTCTGTCGTTAAGGCAAAGCACATTTGAGACTATTTTCATGCCTCGCCCTTCCTCAAAGGGCAAAGTACAGACAGGAACTTCAAGATACTCAGAATATTAGAGAAAGCCATCAAGAAGCATCTGACTGCGCAGCATCCAACTGCTAATATTCAAACTGACCCAACAGAACATCTGGAAGGAACCAGAAGAGAACAGGAACAGAAATACTGTATGATTAGCTTTGAACGCATCCAGTATGTTTTTTTTTAATACAAATTCTTCCAGCTATTAGTGTACCAGAATGACCTCCTATTTCACAGCTTTAGGGCCCCAAATCTTCATAAGCAGGGCTGCAAGGTCACGTCACCCCAAACAGTCAGAGCCAGAACTGGGCTCTGGTGGACACAGACAGTGACAGCAAGTACTGCCAACGTGATTTTGGAAATAAGAATCTCCACGAGTAATTTTAGTCCACAAGCTTCATGCAGGAGTTTGAGGAGACTCTTATTCATTGTACTGGCTTCTTTTAGTTTTCTTCAAAGTCCAATTAATTCTCAGAAATTTTCTGCTTTAGCTTTTGATTACCCTCCAGTGCTTCGTTTTTGCTCTGTTCTTCTGGATTCTTTGCCAAATCAGGATTGTACCGATACAAATACCCATATGGACGGAGATGATAAATCAAATATTCCAAATGATACATAGTCACTGGATCAACATAGTGGAATGAAACTGCAAGATCAGAGCAGCATCCGGGACCCTAAAAGACAAAACAAGTCAAAATAATCAGCAAGAATTGTAAAGCATGACCTGGATTAAAGATCCAGGAAGAATTCAAACACAAGTTTAGGGTTTTTTTCCAGCTTTACTGTGTAAAAAATCCCACATGCTATTCTTGATTTCAGCCACTTACGCTGATCTCAAAGCTTGCTGAAAAATAATACCTTTAAAAATGAGATTATAATCCTAACAAAGAAGCCACATCACAGATTGCTTTAATTTCAAGCAGCACCCTGCTTCCCCCTCCCCACATTTTTTCTTTTTTTTAAACTGGAGATTTCAGATGTGAAACACAAAGGACAAACTAAAGTTCTTGCAGTAAGAATGTTTCAGCTTGTAAATGCCCTTTTTTGTTGCTAAAAAAAAATAATTTTTAAAAAAGTTAGCTTTGCCAGCTGTCATGCTTTGCCTCCACTTCTACAGAAGGTAGACAAGAGTCCAAAACAACTACAGAAGGGAATCTAATCATATTTCCATGTTTGGGTCAGGTTTTTATTTCACTTCTAGGCAATGTTCATTCTTTCATAATCTTCTCAGTGTAATTCATTTACATGTACATTTTAACAACCTTTAACACAAAAGTGAGGGCAGGGCAGCTATCAGGTCACACTGCACACAGTTACCAGTGATAAGGGAAATATATTGCAGCACGTTTCCACAGTTGCAGGGAAAAAGATCAGCAGACAGCCAGGGGTGCGTACCAACAGCCAGCAGCCCCTTCAGGAACTCGGGAATCTCTTAGATGTGATTTGGGAATCATTTGTGATTTGGGAATCACAAAATCTTCTTTTCTAAAATATATTGAGCTGTTATGAAACTGCTAATTCACGCATCATACACATTCCTACACATTATCAGATATACTCTATAAAATAGGTACCAGTTTCCTAAAGACTTACCTCTACAGCAGGATAATAATTGTAATTCCAGTACCAGAATGTTTTTGGTAGGTATCCTCTGATTAAATGATGTTCTGGAACAAAGGGATGAAAGGTTTCTCTACCACTTGTATCCCTAGAATCTCCTGCTTCCACATTAATGATCTCCATGCATTTTCCAAGTGCGAGGTCTTCAATAGAGGAGCTGTGAGAGCATTTGTTCGTTTTAAATGCAGTAACAAATCTCTTCAGAGCTTCTTTGCTCAGAACGTATCCTGCTCCACCACTCATGTAGCCCTGTTTCACATAAGGCTTAAACCTTCTTCCAAAGTATATTGGCTGTTCAGGACTGTATTTTGAAAGAAGCCACCTCAAATTGTCCAATATAACATATGTATCATCATCTGCTTTCATAAACCAATCAGCATCATCAAAATAATGGTCATATACATACTGAAAAGCTTTAATAGTCTTCCAGTACAGTTGGTCCCTGCCTTCTTTGGTTTCTAGGCCCACAGTTGGGAAGTCTTTATTTTCCTCAGAGCTCATAAAAAGTACTTTATTACAACGTTGGGCCCAAGTGGCCTTAACATGCTTGGCCTTCTTTTCAAGATTTTGAGGTCCAGTCATGACCCAACACAGTATTTTCACCTTCTGATACAGTCCTTCTGCAATATTTTTATTCTCATCTAAAAAAAGAGTAAAGTTCAAAAAAAAAAAATTAGACTTGATTGCGAAAGAAACGTAAGAGCAACTTCCCCCCCGACATTCTGTTTCTAGATCAGACAGAAAAGAGGCATTTTCTTCCAAATGTACCAGTTAATGAAACCGATGTCAGGTTTAGGAAGAAAACAAACAAGACTCCTAAAACCAAGAAACCAAAATTCTTAGAGCTACTCCAACTTCACAGGATAAAGGAGAGCATAAGAGCTGTATCAAAATGGTTATCTGTTTAGGGAAGTAGGGCTTTAAAAAAACCTCGATTTGAGTATAAAACCTGTTTGGAGGCAACTTCTTTATGGTCTTGGAAGACTAATGAAAATTTAAAAGCTGAATATTTTTGCCATTCACAACAAACACAATTTAAAAGCTAAGAAGCTCTGTTGTATATATATTGTTAACTAATAAAACCTAATAAATATTTCTAAAACAGCAATGTATTTTTGAAGGAAAGAGAAGCTAGATCAAAAGTTAGAACTGGTCCAAAACTAGCTTCTTGAAGCTAAAAAGCATTTCAGCCACACCTACAGTGCCAGAAAATATCCCCGCTTAGCAAAACCACCATTAGACGTCAATACTTCATTTGAGAAGTTCCTACTCCAAACAAGTCTGGATACAGAAGCTGGACAAACACTTGGGCTCCAACGAAAAAAATCATTACTGTAATAAAATTGTAAAAGCAAACCACCATTCAGTAGGCCTCAGGAGAAAAAAAGTTACTTAGATGTAACCTGAACACAGGGAAAGTGAAAGAAAAGGATTCATACAAATTCTTGGCAATGAAGAAAGCAGCATTTTGCAACGCATGAAAAGGGAGGATATTATTTAATTAGTCAGGCGTAACAAAATACCTTTATGCTGTCCAGAGTCTGCATTGAAATTCATTTGTCCTTGCAGCTGATTGTTATCGATATCTGCCGAGTGTTGACCGTGTGGATCATTGTGAAGGATGCGAGGCTGGATCTTAACCTGCTCTTCTAGTATAATGCTGAACAGAAGATAGCATACGAAAAATCCTATCGCTGATCCAAAAGTGAAGGTTAGAAGGTTCATCCAAGACTTAGAAGAGGCCATCTCCTGAAGGTGATACACTGTCAAAAACAAATGAAAAATGCCTTAAGCTTAAAGCCGCTTAACATAGAAATCAAATCTATAGGACGAAATCGAGGACTAAATCTCTGGAAGTACAGATCTCAGTTCTAGCTCAGATTCAGCTCCCCTGGGCTTGTGTGGAAGTTTAAGTACAAGGGCAGTACGAATATTCATATAAAACAGCACAACCATTGATAAATTTAATGAAAAAGGGCTATCATATATTCTTTCAGCTTGAATTATAAAGGACAGTCATAAATCACAACAGTGACTGTACATCCAAAACCATTAATTATATTTATACAATATTTATAGAAGAATGTTTACATTTGAAGTGCAGTACCTTAATCATAAAATTGTAATGTATGTTCACTTTTTTCTCTTCGTCCCAAGAAATACGTGCTTTAAAATGTAATACCTAAGTCTTTTACAAAGCTAAAAGATGATGATCAAAGGACAGTCTACAGGCCTAGATACAATATGGTCATGAGATGGACCTGGACTCCAGGAGTAATTATGTTACAGGAATTCTTTAACAGATGTCAAACATAAGCAGATTTTTAAGAATTATAAAAGCAATTCTACTCTCAAAGTACGGCAGTTTTCCTTCCGCTTTTAGGAAGTACTGAGGGTAAACTTGCAAAAGAGAGTAAGACAACATCTGAATTTTCATACAGAAACACCCAATTCTAAAAGGCATGTGAAGGAAGAGAAGAAGTAAACACATGAGCCTCAAGGTCTCTTCTACACATCAGAAACCTTGTATTTCAGGAATAAAAAACCACCCTTCAATTCAGCCACACCCTTGCTCCTCAAAAACTGAAGGATTTGGCTGACCATTTTAATAAAATTAAACAAAACCAGCACCTACACCTGAATAAAGCGAGCTTTATGCATCCGAAACAAGCGTGAATTTTTATATATTAAACCTTTGCAAACCAATTTCAGGCTGTTGAAGCTCGAGGCCTTTCCATCTTTGCAAAGGGTTGAGACATTTTCTAATAATTCATGACTAAACTACAAAAACATTGAGTGTTAAAATATATACTGGATTCAAGCCAGAGCCTTACAAACAAGTTGATGATGTTCCTTCCGTTTGGATCATTCTTAACGTCACTGGGCAGGACCCAGTTTAGTTAGTTAGGGAGCCAAAAAAAGAAAATTATGGAACGTAGGGGAGCATCAATGAAAACCATCGATCAGGAAAGAGCTGCAGCCACCAAAACAACTCATTTAGCCTGCACCCACTTCGCTCATTGGCTGTGCGGAGCCTACTGGAAATCAAGTGTCTCCAAGCAAATTAATCACTTTGCAGCAAGACATGCTCCAAATACCAGTTTTCTCTCTGTCTGAGCGCTCTTTAGTGCTTTAATATGAAAAAGCGCATTATATAACTTTCTAATCATACATTGTATTCCCTCAATTCAGCACTACATCTTGGTGGAGACTAGCGATTGCCTGTAGGTATCCCACCTTAGAGTATAAAATCCACTGTCGTCACTTGTGACCCAAATGACTTGGTTTCCAGCTTTATTTCTATTGTCTTATAAGCCACTAATTTGCGAAGAAAATATGAACACTTAGAGGAGGTGCCTTCCAAATAAAATAAAATAAAGCTAAACTCCAAAACATTTAAGGACAAGCCTATATGCACAAGCAGCCTGTGACACTGAAAAGTACCCATTGTACTAAAATGATTAGTTTCATTTCCACTTTCCTCATCTATCACCAGAAAGTCCCCTCAAAATTTGCAATACACAAAGGGAGAGGGCCGAATAAAACAATGCCTTCCTTCAGCGTATTAAAAGGGGGAAAAATATAAATCCATGCATGCACACAGCATAGCTACAGCACCTTCTAGAAGAAAAAGTCTCCATTGTTCCACTTTTCAATATTAGTTGTCTTTGCCATACAATTTCAGTTATCTGCTCTAACAGCTGTTAAAATTATTCTTGCTTGCAGAAAAAAAAAGAAAATCACTTGAAAATAACTGCTGCTTATTAAACTACGGAATTACATTCGTAATTCTTTAGATTAGATTCTTTAGGAAAAAACCCTTAAGGGTATCGGAAATGTTAAAAAGATAAAAAAGTGCGTTCATCACAACTGGAAATCAGAAGTTGATTTGGCAGTATTCCACAAGCAAAGAGAATTTCTGGGAGCAGGTAAGATAGATGCACTTCATATTTGATATGAAATGGCCCCAGTTACAGTTTTCAATCTAAAATAATCTGCTCATCGTTCTATCAATTTTATATCAACAGACTGGACCACTATATACATGTGTGTCAATATGTTTATAAACTCCATCAGTAAACAGGACAGAAATCTTCATTTTTCACATTATCTTGATATTTGACATAAGTACAGTCTTTTAACTTGCCAGCAAAAATAATGGAATTCTACAGCATTAGACTAGAACCAGAAAATGTCTAAAAGGAAGGTCAGTTCTGATTATGACAAGCATCCCCACTCAGATGCTTTGTTGGCATTCTTTTCTATACAGGGATTTATTCAGGGGCAAGACAAGCAAAACATTTAAGTGCTGAGCAATCTGATCTAGTGAAAGATGTTCCTGCTCATGGCAGGGGGTTGGACTAGATCACCTGTAAGGGTCCCTTCCAACACAAACCATTCTGTGACGCTATGATTCTGTGACATATGGAGAGGGAAAAGGCAAGTGCACAACCCACCACGTCATTAAAAGATCCCTGGGTTTATTTCTGTTTTTACATCTATTGAGTTAAAAAACAAACACTACTTTAAAAAAAAATCACCTACAACAAAAGTCCAGGTTTAAATTTAAATCATGCTCCACTGCTCTATCATGGCAGCTTAAACAAATAGATCCATTTAGATCTTCACAAAGGTAGCCCTATTCACATCAACAAGACCAACAAATGTTTTAAAATTATATCACAACAGTCATTGTAGATTTGGCTACAAATTTAAGTTTTGAGAGTCAATGACTTCTGCATCTTCAAACTTATAGAAAAAGTCATTTTCCTCTGTTAGGGGCTGCCGAACCCAGCAGCCCAATGGAGACAAGGCTGCTGCGATTCCAGATCCCCAGGTCCAGATACACACACGCAGTTCCCCACTGGCATACCCTGATCCCCCAGTAAATCGCCTTAAACACTCAGTTTACTCAGTAACTGGCCCTTGGATCCTTTTTTCTCCAGTTGCCTTGCTCAGAGCCTCCAAAATGACTCACAGATCTTGCAGTCCCTCCAGTAGCTGGCTTGGACCTCCTGAACTCTCCTATTGCCAAACTGAAGACCCTCTGATCTCACTAGTACCTGTCCCACACTTAAAGCTGCCTCAAAACCTGGCTCTGAAGCCTCTTGTCCTACTCACTGGCTAGTCCTGCGTGATATCACCTGCCACCAAACACTGGCATACTTGCCAAGACAATACACATGCTCTCTGGTCTCCCCAGTTACTGGCACCACAGATACAAAGCCTAGATGACTCATGGTCTCCACTCTGGTTGCTGGCATTTTAGACCCTCAGTCACTCCAGTTTCTCCAGTTGCTGGCACACCAGACACAGAGGTTCCTATAACTTATGGTACCACTCCAGTTGCTGGCGCTTAGACCTCACTATGCACACAGGAACACAGCAGAGAGTCTCCTCTTCCAGAAAAAGTTAGAGATTGAGTTTACTGAGAAAAGAGGACAGGCTGTGGTAATCTGGCATAAATCATGGCCAAACATACTGACCAGCCATTTGTTGACAAGTCACCAGGCCCTTTCATCCCCCCCCATTTCTCTCTTTGGTCCCTCCCCTGAGCATCCCGTAATAGATTTTGTACAATCACAGGAGGCTTTTCCCCTGCACCCCATAATACGTCCCATATTCTGTAGGTAGTTACCCCCCTCAACCTTGGAAACTGTCCCAGAGAACAGCTTTCTGTTGACTTATCTTGATGCCTGTCACACCCAGGCAATGGGGCTGCTTCCTCTGACGAGATTAATGAGGCCTCCCCACCCCACTGTGCGGTCCTGGTGACGAACCTTTTAACACATAATCTAAAATACTGGTCTCACTTTGCTGGCTGATCCAACAAGGCTTAAGGTGACCTTCCTAATCCAAATCAAATTTAGGGAATCCCCACGCAATAGGAATATATGATACTGGAGCTTGCCTCTACTCCTCAGAAAAACCACACCCAACCACCTTTAAAATTTATACATTTAAGCAAACTCAGACCATGTAACTTCCCGAACTTATTTCAAGAGGAAAGACATTCAACAACAACAACAAAAACCAGCAAACCCAAAACTGGGATTTCGAAATTTACGGAACGGAGGACAGAACTCTAGATATCTAATTTTTTGTACCTGTTTAATCCCAATATCACTCCACAATCACTTTAAGATTTGATAAATTAACTCTGAGAAATATGGCTAGCCTACCCACACAGCTGGCTCTCCCTTGTATCCCTTACAAAGCAAGTAAGGGATTCATGCACTGAGGCCCCAGCATGAAACAGAATGTAAATGTCCTCTGAGAGCTGCATAATTAGCAATGAAATTGATCTCCGCCACCACATACTTAACA
>JAHREE010000174.1:1432930-1456797 GCA_033628505.1 Tringa tobata | reverse complement strand
GAAGGAGAGGCCGGCTCCATGTGCTGAGGCTGAGCTCCCCAGCGCCATCGCTTGTCCAGGTGGGAAAGAAAGGTGTGGAGGGAGCGATGGCGGTGCGGGGCTCTGCTGCCCTTGGCGTGCCTTCTCCAGCCCCGGTGTCCCTGGAGCTGTAGGCTTTGTGGCTCTCCGAACCCTGGCCCTAATGGCAGCTGGGGGCTGAGGGCCCCAGCACCATCGCTTGACCTGCAGGTCCCCAGCCTCGTCCCACCTCTACCAGTAGGGTTAGGGTTCAGGGAGCTACAAGGGCTACAAAGATGATCAAGGGGATGGAGCACCTCTCTGATGAGGAAAGGCTGAAAGACCCGGGGCTGTTCAGCCCGGAGAAGACTGAGAGGGGGTTCCATCAATGCTGATCAATATCTAAAGAGTCTTAAAGACCTGCCCGCTGTGTTCTGCTCCGTTGTTCCTGGGGGCAGTTTCTACAATGTTACTTGAGCACATCATAACCCTATGCCCAGTAACTATTTGTTTTATTTGTGCGCTGTTATAAAAAAATCACAGACAACCTTGATGTATGTACAGGTAAACTTAAGCCTAATTCTTGCTGGCCAAAGTTTGCTTGTCATATTCTGGGCAAATTTTATTTTTTCCTCACGTTAGTGAAGTCTGCCATCATCCTGATCAATCCTCTTGATAGTTAGACGATTAATAGGCTACATTTGTTATCTGTGTTTTCTAGGTGTCAGCTCTTGCTTATAACATTCACGTTTTTATTGCACAGGTTCTCCGCTTCCAGGTAGACCAACAGCCTCACCATGTGCGGTATCTGGGCCCTGTTTGGGAGCGACGAATGCCTTTCTGTTCAGTGTCTAAGTGCCATGAAGATAGCCCACAGGGGTCCTGATGCCTTTCGTTTCGAGAACGTCAATGGATTCACCAACTGTTGCTTTGGTTTCCACCGCCTTGCGGTTGTCGATCAGCTATACGGCATGCAGCCTATCCGGGTGAAGAAATTCCCCTATCTGTGGCTCTGTTACAATGGAGAAATCTACAATTTCAAACAGGTATGTGTTGTTTGGATCTTGCAGTATTTTTCTTTTTTGTTAATTTTGAAACCGGCCAATGTTCAGAAAATGTTTAAAACGCAGTGGACTAGAGTATTAGGGAAACAAAAAGTTATCAAAAAACTAGTGTTTAAAAGAAAGTAAATTGTCTGGGTGAGCTGTGTATCTTAGGTGGCTTAGACTATAACATACTTAGTCTTTAATACTGAAAAATCACTTTTTGATTGACAGGAAGGGGAACTTGCAGATCTTCAGGTTTGATAAATTTAAAATAAAGATACATTCTTTATTTTTCCCCTGGGGAGGGGAACTCCAAGCCTCTTTCTCTCCCTCCTCTCTCTTCATAATGCAAATGCTTTACACCCACCCTTTAGATACTGATAATCATTGATGAGGTCCCCTCTCAGTCTTCTCCAGGCTGAACAGCCCCAGGTCTCTCAGCCTTCCCTCAGCAGAGAGATGCTCCGGTCCCTTGATCATCTTTGTAGCCTCTGCTGTCCCCTCTCCAGCAGTCCCCTGTCCTTCTGGAACTGGGGAGCCCAGAACTGGTCCCAGTGCTCCAGATGGGGCCTCCCCAGGGCAGAGTAGAGGGGGAGGATGATGTCCCTCGACCTGCTGGCCACACTTTTTTTAATGCCCTGCATGATGTCTGTGCCGCCTACGTTACTTGTAAAGGAAAGCAATTCAAATAATCCAAATTTGGCATATAAAGCAGCTTTATAATTCTGGCTGCTTCTGAATAGTGCTAAAAGTGAGTACTTAAAATGAATCACAGGCTGAGCATGGTAGTATCAGAAATGTATGAATAATCTGAATTGACGTAGTACTTCTAATACCACATTTTTGAAGTCGGAGTTAGGCTGCTCTTAGTGATGTCAGTGATATCAGCAACGTCATTGGGAAATTCTTTTTTCCAGCTGTTAAGTGTCTGTTTGAAATGTAAGATATGCTTTTTCCTGCAATCCATGTGAAATGTATTGAACCAACAGTCTGTAATATTTCCGGTTTCGCATGTTGTTGTTTCTGCTGTTGGAAGCAGTAGGAATTCCTCGCGGTTGTGCTAGACACAGCGCTAAGGGGAGATTAATTATGCAAAACTTGCATTGCCATCAACAGGAATTTGTTTGGTTGCTCTCACCGCATTTTGTACCCTCTTTCTTTATAAAGAGATTTTTCTTTCAGGCTTGTGGCTGAAACCTGCCTGGGAAAGGATCGTTGGTGAAACAGGTGTCTTGTTTAGGGCAGTGACTTAGTTATTTTAATATTGACTCAACTTGATCCAAGTCATTGCCCCATAAATAACAATTAAAACCAAATAACTTTTTAACATGCTAAAGCATTGGGTTTGTGGGGTTTCTTGGCTTTTTAATGTTTTATTGAAACCTTGTCTTTACCCCTTTCTGGTAGACATTGAAAGAACTTTAAGAATATTGAAGAATATTTGGTCTGACTTAAGTCTGGCAGCTAATTTCTTCCTCCCCCACTCCATCTGCACAGGCAGAGTGTAAAGGTTAATTTAAGGAATGGAGGAATATTAGGCAGAAGGAAATTCTCTGTGCTTTAAAAAAAAAGCCCTGAGGAATTGCAGTGGCTGCTGAAGTAAAGCAAAGTTTATTTCTGATGTGTTTTACTCTGCAGAGATGCTGCCAAAGTCTATGTGGTTTGGGGCGGGGTGTGTTACTTAAATGTCATTATTATCTGATAAGAAAGTGGCGCCGAGTGGTTTGAGACTGCAATTAAATGATGTCTTTTGTTTTCTGGTCCTGTTTTGAGTTGGTTTTTTGGAAGCTGTGGTTCCCTGCTTCAGCCGTTTGGCTGTGGGAGATGGGGAGGCTCATGCGTTTGCAGTTTCACATCCACAGATAGAAATGTGTCCCTGAAAACTTGCTGTAACCTGAGTTGCTTAAGGCTGCAGAGTCAATCTGCATTGTCTGAGAGAAGACCCTGGGTAATATTTTGGACACAAAAGTATAATATCCTTCTTTCACAGAACTTTCGGACTGTGATTTTACAGAGAACCCCTTAGTTTCCTTATTAGACAATTACATGAATGGCATTGTTGATTTTTTTTTAATCAATAAGCAGTCAGTGTTTGCAAATGCTTATCCATGTTTTTCTTTTTATTTTTTTCTTAGTTGCAGAAGCAGTTTGGATTTGAATACCAGACGTTAGTGGATGGTGAGGTTATCCTTCATCTTTACAACCGAGGAGGAATAGAGCAAACTGCGTCCATGCTGGATGGGGTATTTTCTTTCATCCTTCTGGACACTGCAAACAGAAAAGTGTTTCTGGCAAGAGATACCTACGGGGTCAGACCACTGTTTAAGGTGCTGACTGATGACGGATTTTTGGGTGTCTGTTCTGAGGCAAAAGGTAAAACCAGTTTGTGTTCAGTGCCTAATTAATCTTAAGCATTTTTGTCAGAGACAAAACTTCTTTGTCAGGCTTTTCCTCTAAGCATGAAGAGAAAGTGAACTGTAAGTTCAGTAATAAATTAGCTGTATTTAGTAGTATAAGAACTACACATCATTAAAACAAAAACCACAGACAGTAAACCTCTAAGATGTTTAGTTGTCTTTAATATCTCTAAAATAACTTGCTTATTTAATTCTGTAATTTTTTGTGTTCTGGAATCATAGCAGTAGTGAGCCCAAGGTGTTTTGTTAATCCAAAGTTAAACATAGTCTATAAAGTTTGTTTAGATTTATGCTACGATAAATTATATTAGAATTTGTTCCTGGTGTTCCATGGTGAACTGGGAAAGAATGCCACAAGAACTGCTGATCTGTAAAAACAAAGAACTTTTAAACCCTACCGAAATTTTCTGCAGCATTGAGTAATTTTCTAGTGACACTCACTTTATTTGATGATGATCTTTCTCCTTTGAGATGACACATTCGCTACCCTGTTGTTTGGGTTTTTTTCTTTAGCAATTATCTCTAGTCTTGACCTCACAGAAAAAAATTCAAACAGTGGCAAAAGGGCATTAATTGCCAAAAATACACTTGGGCTAAAACTGACTTTCATGATTACTTAATGCTCAAGGGAATAAATTGCTACTTGCCAATTAGTAAAATGTGCTGGCTCCCTTTTTCTGCTCTCTGCCCCAGCTTGAAATGGCTCAGATCTGTGTGTGCAACTTGCCAGAAGCAGAATCGTGCTCTAGCCAGGGCAGACTCGGACTCAAAATGATATTTTTTAATACAAAACTTAGAATCTGGAGAAAATATTTGTGTATAGTTCTAGTACAGAGGCTGTTGAGTGAGGTATAACTCAACTATCCTACGTTAAAAACTGACCTTTTTTTCCCCCCACATTTTATCTGTAGGACTTATCAACTTAAAGCATTCAACATCCTTATGTTCTAAAGTGGAACCGTTTCTCCCGGGTCACTATGAAGTGTTGGATTTAAAGCCCTCTGGCAAGGTTGCATCAGTGGAACTAGTAAAATTTCATAGCTATAAAGATGAACCACTCCATGCTGCATGTGATACAGTGGAAACTCTGCCTTCAGGTAGTACAGCAAAGCATTTGCTACTTACCTGGTTAAAAAAAAAATAATCTTTTAATATAAAATTTGCATTGTTTGGTTAAAAATAGTGTCATTTAAAAAAAAAAAAGTGGAAGAACCTTTAGAATATAGGAACTTGAGAACTGTTTTTGTAGGCAGTCCTGCACGAAGATTGTTGAAATCACGTGCCCTCCTTATCAAAGGAAATTGAGACAAATATCTTTGTTTTCCTAATTGCATAATCCAGGAAACTCATAATAATACTTTGGGGGGGTTGGGGGTTTTTTTCTTCCTCTTCTTTTCCGCACAGGCTTTGATCTTGAAACGGTGAAAAGCAACATCCGTGTTCTGTTTGAAAATGCTGTTAGGAAGCGTTTGATGGCCCACAGAAGGATTGGTTGTCTTTTGTCCGGTAAGTAGCAAGAGTCACAATTCTCACGTTTTCTTTCTCTTTCGTACAGTCAGAGGCGTGTACACTGGCTCTTCTGCTGTCATGTACCTGAAGCCATCTGAATCTTCATTTGCTTTTTAGTTACAGAGAACTTGTTAGTTTGTGATACAGTTCTTAAGTATCTTGAAAGTGTTACACTTTTCTGGGATGGTACATTGGCTTGTTGAGACACTGAGCATTTTTGATTGAGAAAAAAATACAATTCTTTTACTGAAAAATCACCCAATATACTCTTAAACATAGAAAATTTATGCTTAGGCTGGTGTCTAAGAAGGAAATGTAATTTTTACATTGACTGTGCACTGAGTGAAGATACAGAAAGGCCTTGGCGCATTCAGCTTGCAGGAGGAACTGAAGTTCTTGCTTCTCACCTCCTTTGCTTTGCCCTCCATCCTAGACTGCCCTTGATTTACCAAATTACAGGGCAAAATTATTTGCTACACTTTTTTCAGGTGATGTAATGGCTTGTGGTAGAGGAAGTTGTTCTGATGGGTGTTGCGATCTGGTGGTTACCAGCTCAGTGCTTCACAGAAGTAAAACTTTGTAGCCATGGGACTGCAATCTTATTTACTGTGGTTTTTGGAGCACTTTGTGCTCGTGGTTGGAGTTCTGATATGCATTGAACATCAGTAATTATGTTCATTTATCATGAACCCTATTAAATGTGTATTTGAATGAGAGAGAGCTGACTAGGAGATACTGTTGGACCATGGCATCATAAAAAGCAGGAGGGAGGTAAATGAAACCGGGAGATACGCAGAGTTGGGAGATCCCAGCCCCAGTAAAAAGCCCGTTCAAAACCCAAATTTCTTATATCAAATTGAAGGCAGTTGGCAGTTCCTCACATGCACATACAGAATGTATTATTAGCAAAACCAAGTGCCCGTGCTGGTATAATACCAGATTATCTCAGTGCTTCACAATTTTGGGTACGCTTGGAGCATCACTGCTGGAGAAATGCTTTTGTTTCCAGCCGCGGTGGGAGTTCTGCAACTTCACAGTGGAAGCTCAGATGTTGATTTCCCTGATTTCCGCATCCTAAGCACTCCGTTTGATTTCTGGGCTCTCCTTTTCTCAGACTCTGCATGTGATTTCTACAGAAGGAGATTTTTCTATGGGTAGCATGCCCACAGAGGGGATGGGGGTGGGACTGGATGCTAATGCACTCAGCTGAAAAACCACATGCAGGCCATAGAAAACAAAGGGAAGAGCATTTTGCCTCACGCTTGTCAGAACTGCAGGTGTGGGAGAACAGGTACTGTGCTTTGCTTGGTGCTTCAAAGGGCAGCAGCAACTAGAACTCATCAAGGGTTAGCAAAACTAGCTCATGAGAATAAAAAGGTGGAAACTTAGAGTACATCTGGGCACCTTGAACATCTTTTGTTTTGTTTTGTTTTTTTTTAATTTGTTTTCCAAACCATTCAAATTTTTCTGCTGTTGTCCTCTGAGAAAGAAGAGTTGGGGGGGTGACAAGAACATCACTAGTGTGAGCCTTTTCACTTTGAAGTGATGTTTAAACAATTAATTCCACTCAAAATGTGTGAAACACACTTTTGAAAAATGACTGGGGAGGAGTGGAATCCTTACACTAAAAGTTCCATTCTTCTACTTAATTCTCTTTTTATTCACACAGCAAACCACAAAAATGTACCTAGTTCTGTCAGTGGAGTAGCAAATGTGTAGGTAAGAAGAGAGTAGGGAACAATTTTGAAATGGAGAATAAATCCCCTTACAATGGAGTTGAGAAGGGATGTGTTCTGCAGTGGCAGCATGTTCTCAGAACATCTTCTGTGTAGCTTAAAGAAGGATTTCCACTGATGCTTCTGGCACCAAAAGCACTAACAGCTGTTACTGAAGATGTTCCACTAAAGCTGCCCGATTCTCTTGTTAAGCAGAGGTAAATGCGCACTTGTAGAAACACCTTGGATTCACATGGCTTAAAAATGAAGCCCGCTCATGGGATTCAGCTGTCTAGATTCAGTGCCCTTAAGGGGAAATAAAAAAAACCCAAAACAGTCAAACACCTAACCAAATAATCTGTTTTGTGGGCAGGGGGCTTAGATTCCAGCCTGGTTGCAGCAGTTCTTCTGAAGCTGATGAAAGAAATCAACGTCAGTTATCCCTTACAGACCTTCGCGATTGGAATGGAAAACAGCCCCGACTTAGTGGCTGCCAGAAAGGTAGGTTCAGTGTTGCTTTCAGTTCATTCTCAGCTGCTGAATGCTAAACAGTCTGTATTAATGGTGCTAAATTTCACCGTGTGGTATTAATGATGGTACTGAATATTCATGCATTGCTATGAAGTCAATCGGTTCGCAGTAAATCATTTAGTACAGCGTTTGCTGCTTAGTTAAATCTTACGAACAAGGTAATTGACCCTTACCTATCTTCACTTGCATTTGGAAGATATTCATGACAGACTCCCGTTGCTTTGTCACCAAAAGGATGGTACTTTGGAGTTGTCTCGATTCTGCCTTTGGGTTTCAGGGTAAATCTCCATGCTACGGTTCCTATGTTATGGCATTTGTATATATGTTACATATTTTAAGTTAATTGTTAGTTTACTGAGTTAAGAGCCTCGTACAAACTGTTTGGCGTCTGGGGTGCCCCTTAGGTATCCAGGCTGTTATGGCTTTTGAGCTGCTTTTTCTCTTCGGGGCAAATATCCGGAGTATTTAGAGCCTCTGCAGATTTTGTTATGCTTTGGGCAAGCGGCTGGATGGTCTGTTGTAATCATGATTGAACGCTGTAATTAGGGAGACTGTGTTCCCTCTGGTGGATGCACCACTGCGAGTCAGGGGGGCTGCTTTGGTATCGTCTTTTCTTGGCCTAATGTCATATAATTCTCAGTGTGGCAGAAGGGAGCTGGTGCTTTCACTCAATGTGCGTGGTTTAAACACACGTTGTATGTTTAAAAGATGTTTTAATCGAAAAGCAATACATTATTGTGACTCTTTACAAACAGGTGGCAGCACATATAGGCAGCGAACATCATGAAGTGATATTTAATTCTGAGGAGGGAATTCAGGCAATAGAGGAGGTTATCTTCTCCTTGGAAACCTACGATATAACAACAGTAAGAGCTTCAATTGGTAAGATTTTTTTTTTAATAGCAACTTTTGCTTTATATCTAAACTTCTGTGCAAAATCATGTGGTTATCTGCTGGATCCTTTAGCTGTCACAGAACCTGGGAACTGTGACTCCCAAGTTCTGCTCGCCGGTCTCGTCTGGGATACCACACTGAGGCAAACCCAGTTAGTAGTTTCAAAGTCATTGACTGTAGAAAGCAATTGTCAAAAGCTGAAGCTTTGGGACGAAAAACAAAAGTTGTGTGAAGACAAAACGTTAGATCGACAGGTCTAGGTTTTCTGCTCTAAGTCTGAACCTTGGAGGAAGGGGGGAATTTAGAGCTTATCTGGGAACTGAATGTTCTGATGGCAAAGCAGTTGTGATGACCCTATTCCTTGCATAATTTTAATACTAAAGTATTTATTGTCACCCTGTAGTAACACACATATACTCAGGCCAGGTGGCTTCTTACAGCATGTGTTTGATTCTGAGAAATGAAGGAACTTGCCATCAGCTTTTCACAAAGCATTGCCAGACTGATAAGAGTGAAAAACCCTAATCCAGTGTGACCTTCTGTGCAACACCAGCTACATTTCACCCAGTTAATCTTGTGTCAGCCTAAAACATTGCAAAAAATGTTAACAAGCCAAATAGGCAATACAGCTTTGAAAACTTTGGAAGTGTTTCTTTAAAAAATGAAGCCGACTTTTCCTCTGTCATCTTCTTTTGCGATTGCTGCTTTAGTTCCTGAAATAACAAACTAGTACTTTTCATGAGATCTCTAATGCTTTTGTTATAAAAGCATATTGTTTGGAAAGGTGTAATGAGGGGAAGGCATAGTTCTGATTAATTAATAATTCTTTTTAAAAAAGATTGAGAAAAGGGCTTCATCCAGTTCAACCCACAGTGGCAGAGAGTGAAACAGAAACTTTTGGTGGTGGTTCTGTTCTCCAAAGCCAGAAGGTTTGTTCAGGACTGTGCTGGAATTAATCACGTGCTTAATTTTGAACTGAGTCAGAACAACTCCTCTACCTGTTCCCACGGGAATCCTCCAGCATTCCCAGATTCTGATATTTTGAGGGCTAAGTGTAAGTACACAGTTTAGATGTATTTGCAGCACTTTGTGTGGCTGTTGATAGCTTTGAATACCAATGAGATGTTATTTTAGCATATGTTTTCTAGAAAAAAAGTAGTGTAGGAGAGAAACATCTAAAATGCTACATTTACAACTTTACCAGCTGTATATAGGATCATACATGTAGCTGTAGTTTAATAACTTCTTTTTTTTTTAAGGTATGTATCTTGTCTCCAAATACATACGGAAGAAAACGGACAGTGTGGTCATTTTTTCAGGAGAAGGATCAGATGAGCTGACACAAGGATACATATATTTCCACAAGGTAAATATATTCCCTATACAGAGAGCCCTTGAGCTGCTTGTTCTCCCCTTCAACCGAAAAATCTCAAGAGGTGATATTTGACAGTTGCCATAGCTGTATATTTGTTGAGACTTTCTTCTGAGGTGGCATAAAACGCAAGGGATTTCATTTAATCACCTTAAAAAATAACGTTTTTACACTTCAGAAATTCCCGAGACTGTTAATTGATGTATGTAGGCTTTGAGATGACTCGGTAATCACTACAGCTCAGACACAGGACAGCAGGTAACGGTTCCCTCTGCGCAGCTGTGTGATGTCTGTGTGATGTCTGTGTGATGTCTGTGTGCTACACGTGTGTGTCTCCTTACAGGCGCCGTCTCCCGAAGAAGCCGCAGAAGAGAGCGAGAGGCTCCTGAAGGAGCTCTACCTGTTCGATGTACTTCGCGCGGACAGAACTACTGCAGCGCACGGGTAAAACCTAGTCTCTTGGATGCTGAGGACTCATGTGATTTAAAAGCCTAAGAAGATCTTACAAGTTCTGCTGTTGAGGAAATTCCAGCAGTTGTTAGAATCATAGAATCGCCTGGGTTGGAAGAGATGTTTAAGATCATCGAGTCCAACCATCAACCCAACACTGACAAAAACTAAAATTTCTGAGCACCATGTCAACCCATCTTTTAAATCCCTCCAGGGATGGTGACTCCACTACTTCTCTGGGCACCCTGTTCCAATGCTTAATAACCCTTGCAGTGTAAAAATTGTTCCTAAAATCCATCCTAAACCTCCCCTGGTGCAACTTGAGGCCATTTCCTCTTGTCCTATTGCATGTTCCTTGGGAGAAGAGACCGACCCCCCCCTGGCTACACCCTCCTTTCAGGGAGTTGGAGAGAGCGAGAAGGTCTCCCCTCAGCCTCCTTTTCTCCAGGCTGAACATCCCCAGCTCCCTTGAATTGTTGATGTGTTGTTACCATTTGAATTACTAAATGATTCAGAATATTGTGATGCAGAATAATTTTATTCCTGCTGTTGGGGTCTAAACTTCTCTTAATGATCCTTGTAGTAGTAGTAGCAAGTGGGATGCAGCCGCTGTCCAGCAGATGGCATTGTAAGTCATCAAGATCTAATATGTGCAAGCCATATACTTAACTTTCCAAATTGATGAATTAAATGCAGATAGTCATGAATATGCAAGTGGCATTTCTTCAAAGTAAAAGCAGAAGACCATGTGTTTACAGAAAGACGGGGAAAGCTTAACTGTTACGGAGTTTGTAAGTAGATGACTTGTTGGATTAATTCAGTATCTTTTCTGTTTATTTCCCCTGTTTAGTCTTGAACTGAGAGTCCCATTTTTGGATCATCGATTTACTTCTTATTATTTATCTCTACCAGCAGAACTGCGAATCCCAAAGGTACGTAAAACAGGAGTTGAACTCAAGTATAAGCTTAAAAATACGTATTCTAAGCACAACCAAATTGCTGAATTCAATGGGTAAGTCCTCTACCCAAAATCAAGTACACCCTTAAATATTTTTCTGGATTGTTGGACCTACTGGGAACCCTTTTCCAACCAAACCTTCTGAAAGGAAACCATTGCTTAAGTTTTTTAAAGCCAGATCTTTGTGCTGCTGTTCCTGAGACTCACGACATTGTTTGTTGTTCTGCAAACAGAACGGAATTGAAAAATACCTTTTAAGACAGTCCTTTGAAGATTCCAACTTGCTTCCCAAAGAAATACTCTGGAGACCCAAAGAAGCTTTCAGTGATGGTATAGCATCAGTAAAGAAATCCTGGTTTTCTATTCTTCAGGACTATATTGATCAACAGGTACGAAAGTACTTTTTTTTCCCTGTCTCTCACGTTTAGGTGTGTTGGATGTGGCTGCCCAGGGGAGGCAGCTCACACGCTTAGTTGGGAGAGTAAATTTGGGTGTGACAGTAACTTGAGCTTCGTGGTGGAGGAGCAAGATAAACGTAATCAACGGCCTTCCAGCTCTCTGAGTTGGTTAAAGGCGTTTGAAATCCTAGGCAGAAAGAAATGCTGAGGCCTCGCAGAAATGGCTGTGTGAGGAAATGAACATCATTTGAGTATCGGGGTTGCAAATTAGATTGTGTGTCGGCAAAAGCAATGTCTGGGTTACACGCGAAGCAGCTGCCTCAGCTGAAGGCACTTGGGTGAACTCACTCTGCAGCTGGGTAACAGGACGATGACTTTGTAATGTCCTTTCGTGTTTGTCATTCGTTTTTCCCAGCCGTTTTTGCTTTTCAGAGCCCCTGCTTGCTTTTTCTAACCGATGAAGTCTTACAGCATTTTGGGTTTCAGACACAGGATAATCATCTCTGCTGTACAGAGGCAGCTTAATCGAGAGGAAGGAATAACACCCAGTTAACACTGTCGTTGAGCCTGTGGATGAGTGCTTGTCTGTCCTACCATCCATGGTTTATTTCCCATTTTTTTTCCCTCTATATCCATAGGCGGGAAAGTAGGGATGGATTTATTTCGTGGCAACTATTTGTCCTCCTTTTCTTAGCCAAATTAGCAGACTACAGGTGTCTGCCTGTGCGTCCCAGGTCTTTTGTTGCTAGGAGCTTGGTTATTCCAGCAGAGTCAGCAGCTCTCTCTGAGCTGGAGAATCAAAAAAAACAAACCAGGAAGCCACTTACATGGCAAAAAGACTGCTGGAGGTTGTTCCGGTTGATTCACAGCAAAGAGAAGAGTAGGAGAGAAGTTTTAACAAAGGTGATAGTAACCCAAAGAGAAATGGGCTCTGCATATAATGCAGAGAGAAATATTAACAGCACTGGAAATATAGTTATGTATTCATAAAGGTCAAGGAAGCCTATGACAAAAATTCACCCGTTACAAACCTCTGCCTCTATTCTAGACTTTTTTTCAGGTTTTTTGAGCCCATTGGCACCAGTCAGTGGTTGGTGAATTTTTGTATGTCTTTAACGGTTCAGCAAATTGACTTGTAAAAGTTAAATGTATTTGCAGCTTAACTTGAGTTTTGCTTATGTCTACAGGTTGATGACCTCCTGCTGGAAAAGGCAGCGGAGAAATACCCTTTCAATCCTCCTAGAACAAAAGAAAGCTATTACTACCGCCAGATCTTTGAGAAGCACTACCCAGGGCGCAGCAACTGGCTGCCCCACTACTGGATGCCCAGATGGGTTAAAGCCACGGACCCTTCTGCTCGCACGCTGAAGCACTACAAATCTGCCACCCAGGAGTAGGCTGTGGAAATAATCCCCCAAACGCAAGCGCTGCGAGCAGTTTGCAGGCACTCTGCTTTAAAAAAAAATAAAATAGCTAAGCAACTTATGCAAACCTAAGGCTTAAATGGTCTTTAAGATGCGTTTTGACAGTGCTGTTGGAAATCAGAGCTTTCTGTGGTTAGTATACGATAAAAAAATTCACCCTGCTGTACCAAAACTTTGTAATTCATGGGGAAAACGCTTTATGGCCAAGGGAACAGCATTATTTGGCAGCTCTGTTCCTTACGTGACCTCGATTGTATTCATTTGCCTCACAGTCATTTCATATATTTTAATGTAAGCTCTGTTTTGAGGACTCAGATAAGGCTGAGTGATGCAAACTGCGGGCGCTCTGAGGAAAGGGGGTTTGGCGCTACCTATTTAGTGATTTGTGTTCCTGCCTGTGGGATTTGGATCGTTTGTCTGCATTATTCTATTCTGAATGTCTTTCTAAGCGTTCCTGAGAACCTTGGTCTGGTGTTCAAAAGGTATTTAGGTATTCATGGCTATGCAGAGGTGCTTACTAGAGTTTATCATGCTGGTGGCAGCGGGTGTTACTTAATTAAATGAACAGGAATCTTATTTGTTGCTGTAAAGCCACCAGTTTGCTGTTTTGAATCTTGTAAATATACCAGCAGTCTGAAGATGCTGTGACTGTTTAAGAGCAGAACAGACAAGAGGAAGCTGAGTTCTATCTTTGTTTCTAACTCAAAGGCTTCAATTTTTAAATGTATTTATTATTGTTGAAAGTAGAGTGTTAACCGGGTGATTCGCGTCAGTCTGATGGAGCTTGCATGACTACTTTAAGAATTGTTTTCACTTCCTGTGAAGTGAAAACACAGGAAAAGGTGGAGTGTGTTGCTGCTCAGCTGCTTGTGGCCAACTGCGTGGTGAACCCCCCCTGTTAACCATAGATTTTAGTCAGACAAAGCATCCTTGAAGACAACAGCATCAGACACCTTGCTTGGAAAAATGGGAACAAAGCTTCTTCAGAAAGCTCAAGAGCTTCTCATACCCTGCTGAAAAACACATGACTTTTTACCCAGGACAACTTTTTATTAACTACTTAGGCATGGGGGCTGCTTTTTATAAGGTAATATAAACATAAGGGTGGTCGAAAAATATACATGAGAGCTGCAGATTGACTTGATCAGCATCATGCTCTTTGTGAAGACTGATCTAGTTGATCGTCCCTCTTGACTAGGAAACCAAAGCCAAATGTTATTTAAAAGATTAAATATAAGCAATTCCAGTTTAAAATCTTCATAAAATTGTCTGTTTATTACTCCTTCCCCCTAATCGTGCGTTTGAATCTCTATTCCAGAAACCTTGTGGAACCTCTTGGTGCTACCATGGAGCCCATGAACTCTCCAGCTGTGGCCCGTGGTGCTTGTGCTTGTCTTTTTGGATTTCCTTGAAGCAGTAAAGTATATTTTGAGTTGGGACAGGAGTATAGAGTATGTTGAACAGGTACTGATGTGTAAAGATTTACTGCTCCCTGTAAACTTCCTGAGGTTGATGTGATAAGAAAATGGCATTTCCTGGAGTAAAAATTGGCTTAATGCATTTTGGGGTCATTACTCAAACATATTTTCTGCTGCAACATTGTCAGGTATTCAAGGAAATCCACCTCAATTTTTTTAATTCCAAAGACGTTGGGCATTTATGTCAGGAGGCAAGATCCCAGACTGGTGATCTGAATTATTTTAGCTTTTTACTGACGTGCAGAGGAAAAATACAGTGGTTGGTACCTTCTTATTGTTAAAGGTATAAACGCTGCCTTTCAGATCACCAGACCACTGACCTCACACTGACAAAAACCCAACACTAACTCGTGTCACTCAGCACCACGTGTGCCCAGCTTCTAAATCCCTCTGGGGATGGGGACTTCACCACTGCCCTGGGCAGCCTTTGAATCAGCCTGTGTCTGGGTGCAGGCGATGCACAAAAATTGTTATTCATTTTTATTTAAAGTCAATAATTTTTATTTATTTTAATAGGTTTAAATTTACATTGGTAATTTTAATTTTTTTTTTATTGACAAAGCTTGAAGAAGGAATTACAGAATGATAGGGGGTCAGAAGGGACCTCTGGAGATCACCCAGTCCAACCCCCTGCCCGAGTAGGTCCCACAGGAATGTGTCCAAGTGGGGTTTGAATGTCTCCAGAGAAGGAGACTCCACCACCTCTCTGGGCAGCCTCTGCCAGGGCTCTGCCACCCTCACAGCAAAGAAGTTCCTTCTCAGGTTTAGATGGAACTTCCCATGTTCCAGTTTGTGCCCATTCCCTCTTGTCCTGTCCCTGGGCACCACTGGAAAAAGACCTGACACCCACCCTTTAAGTATTTATAGGTGTTGATCAGATCCCCCCTCAGTTATTTTACCCCTCCAGGGTAAACAGACCCAAGTCCCTCAGCCTTTCTTCATAAGAGGGATGTTCCAGTCCCCTCATCATCTTTGTAGCCCTCTGCTGTCCTCTCTCCAGCAGTTCCCTATCCTTCTTGAACTGGGGAGAAGCTCTTCAGGCAGATTTTTCCTGCACCATATCCTTAGGTTTGGCTCTTCCATATGTCCCGTGAGCTACACCAGAAGATGCTGATGGTACCGTAGAGTCCACCCAGTGCTCCTGCTTCTCCAGCTGGTTGGGGCTGGCTCCACGGTGTTTCCCAGGAAGCCAAGAGGTCAAAAAAGAGTCTGTCGAAGTTTGGCTTTGGATCGAGAGGTTTCTGGGAGCGATGATTTATTTTTAATTTTATTTTTCTCGCCGGCAGATGGCAGCCGCTGTCAGCGCGTCCCCGCCAACAAGCCCTTCATCCCTGGGGAAGATGCTCTCCATCCTGCTCTCCCTGTCGGTGGGATTTGTGTGAGAGCTTGGTGGAAGCGAATCTAGTAAGTACTAGATGAGAACAGGGATAAAACCAAGCAGGAAAGAAAAAAAAAAAAAAAAAAAAAGTTGTTAAACTGATGTTGCTCAGAAGATGCTGTGCAGAGCTTCTCCTCCTGGCACTGCAGGTGAGCAGGCAGCCAAGAGCTAAATGCATTATTAGCACTGAAGGCATTCAATATTCAATTTGAACATAATTAAAAAACAGTGATGATATTAAAAATTAGAACAGGTACAACGTGCCAGTTCTAGGGAAAATGGAAGGTAATTCCAGGCTGGGGAAGGAGGAATGTTAATTCCTCTGAAGTTATTAGGGTTAGGGTGGGTTTTTTTCTCCTTTTTTGTCATGTTTAACGTACAGATCACAGGCAGGATTTCAGATAGTCATACAGAGAGAGGACACCACGAGCCCTACTGGTTCCTACAGCATAATCATCTCATGGGGGCTAAGAGGAGAGTGGGGATGATCTGGTTGCAAAAGCAGCCTCCCTTTCTACTACTATGGAGGACAGAAACAGTTGTCTGTATTAATAAATTGTATTACTTAACAGCTCTCACCACTGCTCTCGAAGATTGCTCTTAACACCTGGGGCAAAATGTATATTAATACAAATTACTTTTGATTAAAACCATTATTATTTTAGCACAAAAAGGAAGGGGGTGGTAGAAAAGAACGTTCTCTTTTTAAATATTTAAATACTCATTATTCCAAAGTGATACAAATTACTGGCTGACTGACAACTTGCTAATAATAGCTTAAAAATGCAAATAGAGCCATTATGCCAATTGACACTAATTGGAACTCCTTTGGCAGCCCGGGAGGGCAGGGCAGGAAGGTTTGATTGTTTCCTCCAGCTGAAACGGGGTTGGTGAGGAAGCGTGGGGAAAATGTGCCCTGGATAAAGCAGGTTGCCATCTGCAGACATCAGGATTTGTGATACCCTGTATCAAGAAATACGTTCTGAAGGTGCTGTCTTCTGCTCAGGTAGGGGTTTGGGGAGCTTTGCTGGTGCCAGGGGCTGGTCCTGCTCATGCCCAGGTGGTGCAAGGCTTTGCCATGGGGAACCCGAGCTGCAAATGCTCAGGTCTCACAAAAGAGCTACCGTGTCTTTTGTGAATTATAAAAATCCACTGCCGTAAAATTCATAGAACCACAGAATGGTTTGGGTTGGAAGGGACCTTAAAGATCAACCCGTGCCACCCCCTGCCCTGGGCAGGGACACCTCCCACCAGACCAGGTTGCTCCAAGCCCCCTCCAACCTGGCCTTGAACCCCTCCAGGGATGGGGCAGCCACAGCTTCTCTGGGCAACCTGGGCCAGGCTCTCACCACCCTCACACCAAAGAACTTCTTTCTGGCATCTCATCTAAATCTCTACTCTGCCCTGCCGGGGCAGCTTCTGTTCACAGGAATAATGCAGGCATCTCGCATCCCCCTCCCAGGAACTTTGATAGAGCCAGGTCATTGCTGAAAAATATTTGCATATTTAAACTGCTTCATTATCTCATAAATGCCTCTAATCAGTCATTTGCATGCTAAGAGAAGAAGAATGGAAACAAAACTGAAGAGGCATAGGAAATTAATGCAAATACCTCTTCACAGTCTCATGGAGCAAAAGATTATTTTTTTTTTAATGTGTATTTATAAAGAGAAAAAAATGAACAAAATTATAAAAAGTCCTTTTTTGGTCATGATGATTAAGCAAATCACACCATAGTAAGAGTTTCCATAATAGACTGTTTCAATAAAACATTTGTGTAGAGGACACTTGCATTTCTACAGAGAGCTACTTACCCCATTTATCTTTCTTGTTTCAAACTGGGATTGTAAATAAGCCACGCTTAATTTTGAACACGTCTGACAGCTCCAGCTGTTGTAGTTTCACTCTGCACCAGAGCGAAAATATCTGAACCAAACTCTAGATTAATCACCCCAAGCTATACTGAATCTGGTGAATTCTTTATCAGTGAAGGAGGCGTGATTTAAAAATAAATAAATCACGCTGAGATGTCTGAACAGGGCTCCTGAGACCTGGCATCCTCCACAAGTGCTATTTAGAAGATGCAGGGGGACCAAGAGACCTCCAGATCATCGTACATATTTTATGTTGTTTCTGTCTATACGGAGCGACGTTACACGCGATCCCATTTATTCAGGGTATCTTATGGTCCTCACGCAGAACTGTAAAGCACTGAAAGATGATGCTCCTGCCTTAATGGATCTACCAGGGTTAAGCCTGAAAAAAGAAAACCTTGTCCCGTGGGCCTTGCCTAAAGCAGGACAAAAGCAAGGAGAGCCTTGCAGTGATTTCAACTGCCTTTTGGTGAGATCTCAACAGCAAAACTGTACATTTTGCTCCTGTTCCTACCAGCAGCCAAACAGTTGTACAGCAGGGAGATGAGCTTCTTTTTCCTTCTTCCAAACCTGAGGCGTTCCATAAAAATCTGTGTTCAACCCAGCACAACAGGCATCGATATTAACTCCTTAATCAGCTCACTTTTACAGACCCTGCCAGGTACGTGGCTGGTCTGGCTGGGGCTCTGCTCTGGGGATGTCACCGAGTGCCTTCCTCAAGGTCCTGAGCACCATCAGAAGTCGCTGGGATCAGATGCTGAGAAAGGGGAGAACAACAGTAGAAATTACTTGTTTTCTATTCAGCTATCTCAATGAAGCACTTGAGGGACCTGCTTCTTACTTCTGTGTTTATTTCATTAGACATGGGTATAATCTTAAGGCAGGTGCTTTTCCAAAGATAAACCAGAAACAGTTTACTGTAGATCGTGGCAAAACTAAGTTTTTCAAGTTTTCTTTTGAGTTAAATGATTTTTCTAGAAAACAATTTCGTGACACAGAACGAGTCTGGCAATGCTGTGCTAGAACAGAGAGCTTGACCACCAGAAACATTCGCCTGCATCTCATCAGCATGTGGCTAATTAGAATCCTCAGACCCTGAGCGCACTTAAGGAGGAAATAAATTAATATCTCTAGCAGACAAAATTCTGGGAGACTCCTTGCATAGTTAAAATTTCTCTAAATTGATCCTATGTGCTTCTGAAATGAGCATAAAAACATCAGGCAAGTGCACTCTCCATCCAGCTATTGCTTTCTGGTAACTTTTAGCTTGATTTGCCAAAAAGCTGTAACACATTCTTCAAACGACAATAGTCTGGCTTGAAAACAAAAAAAATCAGAAAAAAGTTATCAGTCAGTAAGTGTAGTCAAACCTGGTGTTCCCAAAGGCTCAAACCTGAAAGGTCGGAGGGTTACCTTGCTGCCCCCAGCTTGGTGGTCGTGTCCCAGGAGGGAGCATCCCAGAGGGCTTGTCATCTTCTCTGTTTTACCATGAGAGAGAAGTTCCTCTGACCCAATTTAGGTATTTTCCTGGGGCTGCAGAATAAGGACTTGAATGCAGCTTTTTCCTGTGGAAAAGTAGATGAGAGCCTGGCCCAGGTTGCCCCGAGAAGCTGTGGCTGCCCCATCCCTGGAGGGGTTCAAGGGCAGGTTGGAGGGGGCTTGGAGCAACCTGGTGTGGTGGGAGGTGTCCCTGGATGGGCTTTAAGATCCCTTCCAACCCAAACCATTCTATGAGTCTATGAGACATCAGCAGTTTTTAAGAACTGGGTGAGGATTAATATTTTTAGTGTTACGGTGCTGATGACACACTATTATTTCACTTCTGCCTGTAAATCCCTGGCTGATGTCTGCTAAATGCTGGGAGGGATGAAGCCACCTCAGAGAGGACATCGGCTGCAGAGCAGTGAAGGGGCTGGGAACGGAGCGGTGCTGCCCTCGGCGACTCTGGGAGCTGGGGAAGAGGAGCCCTGCTCCCTGTCTTTTAGCCATAAAGAGGTGTCTTTGCCTGCAATGCTTAAGCAGAAAGCGGGGGAAGAGAAAAGATCATTTATTTTTGCTTTGTTTCAAACACAACTAAAGGTGACAGGTAAATAGCAAATTTATTTTTATCTGAGGGGATCGCATTGCTCAGCAAACAGAAATGGATGGCTCCACGTGTCCTTCTACTCAAGGCTTATCTTTACTCTAAATCTCAGGATTTTTTTTTATTGGCTTGTTTAATTATACCTATTTTAGATAAGTCTGAAAGAATCGATATCAAAAAACAAAGCGTAGGAGGCATCAATCACAATTTGCAATTGAGTTACCTTAAAACAATGTCGCAACCACTCGGGGGCCTTTTCTGTCTCCGTTATAACTTTGATCTTCTTTTCTTTTTAGAGACAAAAAAAGGGAAATGTTCAGAGGCGGTTTAGCAGAGCTTTAGGGCTTTGAAGAGATACCGAGCTTTAGAAATTTGCCGTAATCACCTTTAAATGCTCCAGCAGCTGCCTCAGCAGGATCAAATGCTTAAGGCACGTGTCTGGGGGGGCGTCACGACTATTATATCTTTTGAGGTGTGTTTAAAAGGTGCAGTGGTAGGAGAGGAACAGAGTCACTGTGCTGCTGGGAATGGCATATTCTTTCTCTGCAGTGGCCTCTCTTTCCAACCGTGGTTTTCTCAGTGAAATCTGGGTGAGGGAGAGGGGGCTACGGCTGCCGGGCAGCGCTGGGGGTGCCCTCCTAACAGTTTCCTTTAAGAAAGAACTTGTGTAGATCTCAAGAAAGTAATATCATGATATAAAATAACCAATTACACTTTTTTTTTAAAAAAAAATTTGCTTTATTTTTGATAACCAAAGAGCCTGTGGCTTGGTTGCCTCGAATCTCAGACCAATGAAATATCATATTCAGATGGAGCTGCTCGTCTCTACTGCAAACAGAAATAATGTCTCTCTCTCTTAGTTCCTGCAGGGTCTATCCCTTAACATCACCACGCGAATTTAAAAAAAAAAAAAAAGTTAATGAAGATGAAAGAAGCAACACTCCATGATAGTTCCTGCACCCTCTTTCTCCATCAGGAAGGGGAAAACTCAGTCTTTACAATTCTAATAGTTCACCCAACACTTGAAAGTTCAAAGCAGAGGTCCTCCTGAGACGCAAGGAGAAAATCATTACGCCAGGCACTTTGGGGCTTTTTTGTTGTTTTTTTCCTTTATTTATTTTGGGAGGGGCTGTTTGTTGGTTTTTTTTAAAAAAACCAAATATTAAACCCATAGAGTTTTATAAAAGACTGTACCTGGAACTTCTCTTTTCCTTCTCCTTTCTGAATAATTTCAAACTTCACTTCTTTTTCAGCACGAAACACCAGACTCTCATACAACCACATGATTACATGTGATCATCCAGGCCACGGTGTCTGTGGAAAACATCCGAGGAAGAGAGACGTGGCAGCAGTGCCCTGGTGCTGGTCGGCTTTGTGAAGGACTCCCTTGAAAAAGTTTTTGGAAGAACTAGCATTAAGGGTTATAAAGCAATTGTTTGAAGGAAAAAAAGGCTGAGAGGTTCCCTTTAGCTATGTATCTCACCTTATAAGAATCTCCTGATGTTAAATAATTATCTTTGAAATGCACTAATAATATCATATTAATAGTAAGGAAAGTCTGCTCGAGCCATAACACTTCCCCCGATGGGTAACACATCGTGGGCTCATGGGTTTGTGTTCAGCACAAACATAAATAAGTAAATCCATCACTTTGGTATCAGGTATTGTTTTGTTTGGAAAGATTTACTTTTTTTTTTCTTTTTCCCCTAATATAAGCAAGGTGTCTGAGCTGGAAAGTGCTCTAGCCCAAATCCATCCTGACGGTGTAATGGTAAATGCTGGATGAGATTTGCTTTTATACTCAGTGCAATAAATCTTCTCCTCTGCAGCACAGGCAGCTGTTGACTTTGCTGCAACACCAACAGCGACGGCAAAACAAATGTTTCTTTAGGAAACACTTGAAAAGGTAAGTGAAGAAGCTCTCCTCTAAAGAGAGGCAGGTGCTCTAAAACTAAGCTGTTCATATATTTAATGCACTTTGTAGAATCATAGAATGGTTTGGGTTGGAAGGGACCTTAAAGATCATTGAGTTCCCATGCCCTGCCCTGGGCAGGGACACCTCCCACCACACCAGGTTGCTCCAAGCCCCATCCAGCCTGGCCTTGAACCCCTCCAGGGATGGGGCAGCCACAGCTTCTCTGGGCTCCGTGGAAAGGAGAGGGGTGCGTAACTCCTGCTGACACAGCCGGGTGGGACGGGGGGATGATCCACTTCCCTGGTAGAAATTCAGCTCCTCTTCCTCCCCCTTGACCGCCGAAGGCTGCAGCCTGGGGAGGGTTTCCCTGATGGTTGTTTTTAAAGCAACGCACCATCTACATTTCCGAGCGCAGTCCCAGTGCCCCATAGCCCACCACGGGGTGGTATCTCAAAAATGAAATATTTTTAGGAAACGAAACAACATGCAAAATTATTTCTTCAGCTATGGGTTATACTTCTCTTGAAATAAACCCAAGTTTATGGGTACATCATATGAGCAATAATATCCCTCAGCTAAACGCATATGCAGAATTTTTCATCTATAAACAGATAACTGCAGGTATATGCAAAACATCTCTTAAAATATCTCTTTTCTGTCACACTGAAAACTTCATTTCTCAGTTGTACCCATGGCATAACTTAACAGACACAAATATAGCCCATTTTTTTCACACAGCTATGCAGAAAAACCTGTCACCATTGTTTGATTCCCCACCAACGGGATTTTACTTTTAACTTCTGCTTTTAAATGCAATCTGAATGTAGCCCCTCTGTATGTGTGTGTCCCTTCCGTAATTAACGCGTATCTTCTCCAAGCAAGATTTTCTTCCAGCGGGTGTTGCTTGAATTTTAATGGTTTGGTACACAGAATTACAACATTGTAATTCTGCCTATTGTTTTCTGGATTTTCTGAGTGAAAATAAAAAAAAAGCATTTTTATGGGCCAAGATTGAACATCTGTGATTTAAGGTAGTTCTTCTGTGGCTCAGTTCAGTGTTTTCTACCCAAACTGATTCAGGTAGAAAACAGTGTTAAAAGTACATTGACGTATGTTGGTGCAGGTATGTCTTGATTTTTATTTGCCAGCGATTTTTTTCTTAACACTCAGCCTTATCCTTTATCGTTTCCCGAGTTTCCTATGTTTCTTCTAAGTGGTGATACTGTTTAATTTGGGGAGGGGTGTCGTAAACAAGATGGAGATGGAAGTGTTTGTCGCACGTGCCCTCCGTTCCTCTCCTTAAAAAGGAGCTTCTGAGCTGCTGAGTGGCTGTTTTGTTCCAGACAGAAACCAGAGACCTGTCAGGGATGGAGCAGTGACAATTTTTGATGAACATCATCAGGAATTTCATACAGCCCAGATGCCCCTCCTGTTGACAGATGTTTCGGTCTCCTTCAAAAACGTTAACAGAATAATGCGAAGAGAGTCTGTTTGTCTTCCCAGCGAGATGCAGAGGGGTTCGAGGATGTTTGTAGGCTCCCTAACAGAAAAAAATAAAACAAAACAAAAATTAAATAAAACCCTACTCTTCCAGTAATGACTATTCCCTGTGAAGGGAAGGGAGCTGGTTTGGAGGTAGCGTGAGGACAGGGAGCTGTACCCGGAATGGCACATCCCGCCGCAGCACACGTCCAGGGAAGGAGCTGCTGTGTGCTCTCGTCCCTGCACCCTGGGAGACGTTCTTCCACGTCTAATTACGGCTGAGGGACCTGTTCGGGCTCATCAGGAGAAAATTTGGTCATTAGCGAAGTTTGCGCTGGGACTTGCTGGGTATTTCTTTATGCTAAAGCAGTTATCTAAGCAGTTATCAGGGACAAGCCTGTGTTTAAATAATGGCTCTTGGTGGCTCTGAAGGAGCTGCTGGTGGCGTACTCTGAATAAACAGCATTTTTAAGAATCACTTTAATAATGTAAAAAACACCCCTTGATGTTATTCTGCTCCAGGTAACGATGGCTTGGGGCTGGGCTCCTGCAAAGACCCTCCGTGCCCAGACATTTCCAGATTCTTCCTTTTCTTTTGGGTAGGACCACGTGGAATAACACCAGGCTCCTGACATGAGCACAGCCAAGGACTTGCTCGTGGCAGCTGAGTGGGCAAGTGTTGCAGAGCCCAAGCTCCCCTGCAGAGGAGCATATGGGGGAACAGACCCCCCTCACAGCTCTTCAGTTCATGGGGGGGGTCTGTGCACGATGGCTCTGGCCCCCCAGGGTATGTTTGGCTGCATCTGCACAGTGGAGGAGCAGTCTCCATACAATGGCAGAGAGATGGAGATGAAGGGGCTGTTCAGCCTGGAGAAGGCTCCAGGGAGATCTTAGAGCCCCTTCCAGTCCCTCAGGGGGCTCCAGGAGAGATGGGGAGGGACTCTGG
>JAHREE010000174.1:1390610-1410484 GCA_033628505.1 Tringa tobata | reverse complement strand
GAGTCTGGAAGGCTTATACTTCCATAAGAATAAAAATATTTGTCATTTACCATTCATATTCTCCATACTAAAAAGTTTCAGTCATCCAGATAAAATTATGCAAACATCCCCTAGCTCAGGTTCCATCCTAATTAAATTAGCCTAATTTAAGAAATTCCTAATCATACTAGCTAAGTGGGTTATTGGGCTAGTCAGGTAGAGAAGAATCTTCTCTTTCTTTAGCAAATAGAGATTAAAAAATACAACCACTTTTGCCCTTTCTTTCTCTCATACAGAAAGTTGTGCCCCCACAGAAATGAGCTGTGTGCAAATAATGATTAATGGTCATAATATGTAGAGAGTAGTGTTAGTCATAATCGCATTAGGCAGTCAAATAAAGCTTAAATAAAATCTAGAAGCATTTTTTCCAACTCTTGAAAGTGAAACTGTACAAAGAATGTTAATACCTCTTGGACATGGTTTTATACCATGCAGTGTAACTCTGAATGTGATGAAGGAAAGGTCACTTTGAGAGGTTTTCCCCTGATTTCTCCCCGTTGTTGAGCAGCAGGGAGTGGAGCGGGCAGATGGGCTTGTGAGGCATCACCGTGAGGATGAACTTACAGCTGTGGAGATGGTTACAGATGAGCAAAAGGACAAGAACAAGGCTAGTACTATTTGGAGAGGAAAAGCATCATAAACTGGAATAGCAACTTGATGGGAAAACAAGTGAGAATTACTTGGTGTTTTAGAAATGAGATCCTGTATAGTAACATTATGTAAAGATAAACAGGAACAGATATTTTCTGTTTAAGGTATTAGACTAATCATGAGATTCTATCAAAGAGCAATGCCTAGATGGACAGGTTTTCCCCCTTACATATATCTACACATAGATACAAACACACATACACACACCCCCTCATACCGTCACACCTGGGCCAGTGTCTCACCACTCTCACAGGAAAAAAATTCTTTCTAGTATCTAATCTAAATCTCCCCTCTTTCAATTTAAAACCATTATCCCTCATCCTATCACTACATTTCCTCAAAAAGAGTCCCTCCCCATCTTTCCTGTAGCCCCTTTAGGTACTGGAAGGCCATTATAAGGTCTCCCTGGAGCCTTCTCTTCTCCAGGCTGAATAACCCCAGCTTTCTCAGCCTGTCTTCATAGGAGAGGTGCTCCAACCCTCTGATCATCTTCATGGCCCTCTGCTGGACCCCTTCCAACAGGTCCATGTCCTTCCTGTGCTGAGGACCCCAGAGCTGGACACAATACTCCAGGTGGGGTCTCATGAGAGCAGAGGGGTAGAATCACCTCCCTTGACCTGCTGGCCACGCTGAAGGTGTCCTCACCTTCCCTGATAAGAAACAGATAAATGGAAAACCTGGGCTGGGGGCAGACACACCAGAAAACTCCGAGAAGTTTTAAACCAATGGAAAACAAAGTTTTACAATGGGAAGTGGCAGGGAAAGTGAAACATAAGTGCTGCCATCTGCACTACTTTGAGCACAAAGTACAAGATGTACGTCTGGGGCTGCCAAGGGTTCAGCAGCTACAGCCTCCTCCGAAAGCCCTGAAACGCAGCCCTGATGGTGGGACTAAGACAGCCTTTGGCAGACACAGCCGTGCTCAAAACTCAGAAAAGGAACCACCTCCTGTGTTTTGGATGGACGTGTTTGTCAAAATACTGCTTTATTGTAGCAGCAGCAGAGGCTGGGGCTGTTGCTTAAACCCCCATCAAAACGCCGAAGGGTGAAATATATATATATATATACACTTGCTGGAGAAAGAGCACAAGTCACAACCAAATAGACCGTCTTTTCCACATCGTTAATATTGATAGTTTTACACCTACTAACACCACTCACAACCGAAGCGACCGCTCACCAGGCTCCATCAATATTCATAGCAGCAAGCCAAGTAACACAACTCGTAACTGCTGCCTAGTCCCAATACTTCATTAATATTTATGGCTCCATAGGTGATTTAGCTAACTTCTATAAGTTCACAGTATTGCGATACTGAGGTTAACTTACACTGTAGCTTTTCAGGCTAAGTAGAATCTTAAAATTAAAGCCCAGATATGAGTTAATGTTCCTATCTGCAATAACTTACATTCACGTAGTATTTAGCCTTCTAATTCATCTTGTATGGAATAAAGATCTTTCATTTGCAGCATAAAGACTCTTTGCAAAGTAAAATGGAAGCAAAGTCACGTCCGTGGCCTGCTATGGCAGCAAGACTTTTTCCAGAAATCATCAGCATTTTCATTATGAGTCCAGGCGTACGTAGGAGATGCTGCAGACCAGATTGCGTTGGCATAATAGAGTAATAAATTACTCTGCTTAATTAATATTTGGTACAAACTTTAATGACCTACTAGAGGTCATCCTGCGCATCTTTATTTAATAGATATTTAGTCTGAACTAGTCCCTCCGTACCAGTGTGGGTAACCTGGCACCTCCAGAGGAGGATTCACGCCCTCTACCCAAACACTGTTTAATTCCCTCCTCAAAAATTAAAGAGTCCGTTTCTCAGCGACGTGAGGGAGCTGTAAGAATGACTGGAGGGGATCTGGGATGCAGATTTGGGGACAGCCACGGTTCATGGGATGGCAAAGTGGGTTTCCTTATTTACTATATATTTACCTCTGTGCATTTCCGGTGTCCTGAAAGCGGTTCACAATTATCTTATGTATAGACCAATGTGGTAATAAGCAAATGTCTTCTTAATTGTTTCAAGATTAACAAAGTGTTAACAAAGCTCTGTTTCATATTCTTGCTCTTCCTATAAGCCGTGGTGTGTTTTGCTGTCCTGCGACACTTATTTAAAACTCAAGGATCATTTCTGTGACAACAATAATTCCCACCTGTTATAATATGGGTGGAAGCGCGTTATTGAGATACACGTGTACATTGTTCCTCCTGAAGGTTTCCCTCTCCGACCCGCCTGCTCAGCTCAACCTCTGCTTTCTCTTGGTACAATGCACCTTATTTCTCCTCCATGTGTGAGGAACAGGAGAAGGAAGATAGCTTATGTTTTACATAATTTTTATCATCAGATACCTCCCAGCTGATTCCAGTGAAATAACCAATCTCTCCCTTAAAGAGAGTGTTTAAAGTCCTGTTTATCTGCCCTCCCTGCTCCATTCTGAAAATGCAAGAAAAAAACAGCAAGAAGTTGAGAGGAGAAGGCTGGAGTGACTGATGCTGAAGTTGAACTAAAATTTTCTCATCAGAAAGCAGGATTTTAAGTTCTGTCGGCAGTTATTCAGGCTCGCCCTGGTGATGTGCCATTACAACTTCATGCAGCTCCGAGCTAAAACTACCCCCAGGGCTGGGAGGAGTAGGCCCCAGGCTTTTTATTACAGAGCCAAGAGTTACATTAGAGGTGTAAGCATTATTTTATAGTAGCTATATAAAGGCCTAACTGCCAGCGATTAATTTGCATGAAGAATGTGTGTACGGTTCGTGTGCCTGAGGAATAGCAGAGTCTTCACCCATCCTCTTCAGTCGGGCATCTTGGCACGGCAAAGTGGCACACTGTTAAGGTCAGATGTGCTTTTATTGCATCCCTGAGTCTATCCCGGGCTAATCCTTTATTCTGGTGATAGCCTGTTTCCAAATCTAGGAGCATCTCCTCCCAAAGACATGTGTGTAAAGCGCTGTGTGTGTGCGTGCACAGGGGAAAGGAAGGAGGTGACTTGTGTTCAGTGTAATGGCTGGTTTGTGCTTGAACTGAGTATCCCTGAGCGGTGCCTGAGTATAACCCAGCAAGGTACGTGTCACCACCCCCGGCAATTTCAAATCATTTCAAAATATTTTTCAGGCCCTGAAAACGTGTAACTTGTTGTAAACGTTCCTGTTCCCTACCTTTCCATCTTTTGAAAGACATAGACAGAAACTCAAAATAAAAAAACTTTATCTAGTTCCAAGATACTTCAAAATAAGCCATGGAGCACAAAGGAAACCTGGCAGAAAACCCACCACGCTAGTGCTGTCTCTCTTTCTCTAATAATCAATAAAAACCAATGTTTTTTCAGTTTTCAAGAGTGGAAAGAGATATCTCCTCTTTATACCATTTAGAAAATACAGTTCCAGTTCCAGTTTGGCCCCAGTGTAGTACTGTGCCTGGTGGTTTTTTCGGTTGAGCAATTTCATCCATCTTTCTTTGAGAAGAACAACCCACAGGGAGTTAAGCTTTCAAGTTTTAGCTATTAATTGCATGCACAAAACCTTTACAGTGCTATTGATTGCCCCACAGTACGTGTAAAGCCACAGCAATGAAGCTGCTGCGTTTCAGAATCAATTCAGGTGTCTAAATTCTCATATTTAGAGGTTGGAGATGCTGTTAAAGGGGCAAAATGCAGTTGATAGACCAGTGATGCCCCTTTCCCCACAGGTAGACAAGGCTTTGAGCAACCTGGTCTGGTGGGAGGTGTCCCTGCCCAGGGCAGGGGATTGGAACTGGATGGTCTTTAAGGTCCCTTCCAACCCAAACCATTCTATGATTCTACGATTTTCAGCACATCTGGTGCTTCCTGCTTACCTCAACGCTCATTTCTTAGCGGTGCCCACTCCCCAGGTCTGTCCAAGTGCCCTCCACCTTTACGTGGTGCAAGCTGTCAAATCCTGCAGTAGCATAACGATGTTTAAGCTGCCAGGCACTTCATGGTGCTGATATATTATTACACATAAAATTAGCTAACGATGCAGAATCTACTAGTGTTCATCCTTTTATATCCTCTTGCTTTCAAACTGGTAATGTAGCAGAATCCACTCTCCCACCCACCCTTCGCCTTGGGTTTAGAAAGCAATTTCTTTTTCTAAAAAGGGAGTTTCAGGGCACTACATAACCTTATAGTAGAACAAGTATTCTATTCCATTCCAAGTGCCTGGCACTTAACTGAGAAGACAGAAGGACTGAGATGGGGGAAGCAGACAAATGACTGCGCAGGTTTAAATGTGAGGGACAAATGGGATTTCTCAGCTCATGGTTGCTCTCCACTCACTTGGGCAGAGGGGTTCAGTGGGGCCTGAGGTGTGTATGGGGGTGCTACAGCACCCTGCTGTGCTGATGGTGCATCCCCGTCCCAGCCTTAGATACAGAGACATGTAAACATATGTAAACCTCAGGGGAAGGCTCAGAATTACGCGGTTCTGTTCCACAAATTAACACTTACATAGAAGAAGTTTTAACCATCTGCTGACGTAGCTTTAACCTCTCTGCTCAGGCTGCTGCTCGGCCTGATTGTCTGCCCCAAACTCTGTTTTGTTTGTTTTACTCTTTCACTTATTCTAGAGGGGGGAACCCTGAAGGGTGATGGAGCATATTCTGAGGGTATTCCTGAAGTGAAGAGTCAGGAGTGGGACCAAAGTCTTGGTGTTGTGCTGCAGCTGAGATTCTGTTGTGGACTGAGTCTCTGAACGGTCTCCAAAAGCCACTGTTGGATGGCTTGATCTTCAGCTTGAGCTTAACATTGCTGCTCCTCTGTCCATGACACAACATGACATGCCTGGGGGGGGTCATAACAAGAGAGCAGAAGCTTGAGAGGCGTGTAACTGGCATGTTGGCTCTGCTGACATGACCACCATATGCCCAGGGAAGCCAGGATGTCACCCTCAGTTGCTCTGTTTTGCCTTGCATCTCAGGGTCTAAACACATTGCAGACTTCCCCAACAAACCATCAGAAAGCAAAGCAAGTGTCTAATGTGGGTTTGGGGCTGGAGATGAGAGGGACCATGAGCGTACCATGAACTAGACCAACACAGCAGTGGACCAGTGCCTGAGCAGGTCACCAGCCCCTGTGGCCAGAGGAAAATGGCCAACCTGTTGGAGCCTGGAGTCTCCCTACTACTCCAATCGCCATGAGCACATAGCACAAAGCTTGGGAAGGGGAAGGGGGACTGCTCATAATAAAGAATTTTGAGGTATTTAATGAGCTCAAGAGGTTTTCTTGGAGGATGATTTATCCTCTCTCACCTCTCCTGTTCACTTCCAAATGGTATCTTAATTGCTTTTCTCCTCCTTGTCCCTCAATTAAAGCCTCTCTTCACTTTTGCCTTCATTTTCAGCAGATGACTTAATTTTCCTTATTTGCTTCTTAATTAATGATCTGGCAGTTTTTGCCTTCTCTAAACGCATTGCATTGAAAACTGTCCCTTAACTACTGTTTCTTGGGAGCAGGAAAATGAAATTTGTTTGCTCAAGACAAAATTAATTTGACTCTTCGCTTAGTTTCCTCTCTTCTAATGAAGCCAACGTAAGTTAAATCATTGACTGCATAAAATGGTTTTCTGGGATCAGATACCCCTTCTTCTTCTGTCATTTTTGACAGTGCAGGTACGTTAAAGTTAGTTCTCTTCTGCTAACAGTATTTTTCTGCAGGAGTAATCAGTACCTGCAATAATAGTTTGTGGGATTTAAACAATAGTAGTATTTTCTCCAGTTTTTCACAGATCTACAATTTTCCCAGCCTTTTTTTCTGTGGATGTCCTCTTGGCTATGTGCAGCAGATGTACATATAACTCTTGAATAACGAAGTGAGACAAACATGTAATATATGCACTCACTGAAAAACCAACAGTGTAGAAAAAAAGGGAATGTGTTCATTAGCATGGCTTTTAAGCAGATGTAATTTATTCACTTCCTCATAGGTCTGAATCATTTATTTGCTGTGATTTTTTTCAAGTAGCACTCTATTTCTAGCTCTTAGCCATATCGTTGGTTTGTGAGTAGGTGAAGGTGGATGTGATGCCTACTGCCTATTTTCCAATTATGCTTAAAATACCATCACACAGAGAATACTAGATTTTGGGTTTCCCATGGGCAGAGCCTAGCCCACAGCTGGGAGCAGATTGCCCCAAGACAATTCCCTCTCTGTCCTTCTGTACTACAAACCCACCCCATCCCAAGTCTTTCTGCATCGTGAAGTGGAGCTGCTCCTTTTCTTCTAACACAAGTTATTGTATGGTTCTGTGATTGTCCTTTGTATTTTAATTCTTCGGTATATTTACCAATAGAGCTGCTAAACTGCAGTCCTTGAAGTATGTTTTACACATTGGTCTTACGAGTTGCTTAATACCTCTCAGCGTCCCCAAGGGATATTTGTGTGCCTACTAAGGTGCACGTTTGCCATATAGTTTAATTTAGCATTAATGGAACAGTATAAAAAATAAGGCATTAACAGTTTTATGAATATTCATGGTAAAGTCATGTAGCGAGTATTGGTAACGTATTATTCTCTTCTGTGAGTGCTTTAATGACTTGCTGCTTTATTGATGCAAACAGTTGCAACCCCTGGGTGTTTTGCAAATATTAGCATGCATGTCACCCAGAATGGTAATTAGAGTCATGTCCCACTCTAGATTTGCCTTTTAAAAAGACATCCATTTGGAGAGCAAAAACACGTAACTGGGATAAGTCATTGAGATGCTGTACTTAAAATCCATTAAATACTAAGCAGTGACTACTCTACAAACAGTCTGCAAACTAGAAAATAGTGAATCACCTGAAATCAAGCCCAGTTCATAGAGAAATTCTCAAGGAGGAATACAACAATTCTTCAGGTGATTTATCTGAAAAGGAAAGGAATTAATCAAACCGTGTCCCGATGAGTATGCGAGTCATTCACAAAACTCCTGGGAATTATTTTAACTACCAAGAACGTGGCAGAACCACCCCGCTGAACCCTGTTGCATCTTCAGGTCTGGTCATAATCACTAAAGTCAAACCAGCAGCAGCACTTAGAATTTCCACATCTCACGATTTCCACATCCACATTGAAATACAATTCTGGGGATCAGAGAAATATTTTTGAGATGTGGAATTAAGGTGCTCACTAAGCCAATCTCCAGATTTAATGAAGGTGTAGAAACATCTGCTAGTGTTGGTGATTTTCAGAGTTCAAGCTTATAAATTTTTTTCACTGTAAAAGAAATAATCTTGGCTAGAATATGCTGAATCCAGGAATAATTGATCACAAAGCTACCGTCTTTTCATAAAGAGCCATTTAGAAAATTCAGTCCATTTAAAAAGAACTTCTGATGCTTGCCAACGATGTGCATTGACAGAAAGCAAAAAAAAAAAAAAGGTTCTAATAAGACTTCCAGCCAAAATGCTGATTTCTCATCCAAATCTATGACGTCGGTAAGTCCAATAAAGCTCTTTCAGTGGATGGATAGTCTATACGGCTCTTCTTAGAGAATAAGACACGTTTAAGAACAGTAATGAATGCCCAAAATACAACATTAGTCACCATATTAAAAAAAAAAAAGTAATATAGTTCCCCAATCTGCAGAATCCTGTGAATTATCCTCTTCTGCAACTTTATACAGTTATTTTGCTCTGTTCTCTGTGTTTAATAGCAAACTACAATTTTTAGTCAGCTTCCTGCTGTGATAGAAGGAACTGTTAGATCATTGTATTGCTCCAGAACAGATAAAATTGCTATTGCTTATGGAAAATGACATATGATTCATCTGGTTAAACAGTCAGCTGATCAGCTGGGAAAATAAATACAATAGAACAAAATATACCATTAGACTGAACCACGTATTGTTATTACTGTTTTCTTACTAAAAGAAGGATAAAGGCATCAATGAAAGCTCAAGAATGTGGAAGAAATTGTACGGACATCAAGTAAAAAAAAGTCTTTGCCCCAAAATTCTATTAATCTTAGTCTCATTCTCCAATGGGATCTCCCAAACTGTGGCATAAACCCTGTCCCCGTCTGTACACCCATCTCAATGGAGTAAAATCATAGTCACAGCTTCAGGCCAATGTATGTCCTCCAGCTGTACCCCGTTGACCCACACTCAGAGCCCCAGAACTGTCCTTACAGACCCCTAAAGCAATCCTACAAGTTCATGCCATGGGTCTGGCTCCATGTCCTGAGCTGGAAACAGAAGTCCCAACATTGGGAGGATCCTTGTGGTGGATGTTGTACTGGGACAACCACCCTTCCCGTGACATAAGTCATGTGGGAGGCAGCTCCTCATAGAAGGATCTAGTGAGCATCAGTGTCTGACAGGGCAGTCACTGCCGAGTGGCAAATTATCTGCCACCACAGCCATCACATAACCTTTTTGAGATGACTTCTGTTCTACCAGCAGTAGACTTACTATAGCTTGGGATCCTCTGCTGCCAACAGAGGCAGTACCATGGCCTTACACGGAGAATTTCTTTCCTTCCTGTAGCCTTATAGAATAAGAAGGAAGTTTTGTCCACTATAAAAACAGGGAGGCAGAAGTCCTGTTTGAACCCGGCAGTTTCATGAATAAATTCCTTCTAGCTCTGAGAGTAGGCTTGCAGCAGGGACTTGCAGTTTTCCTTCAGTTTTCATTGTCCCATCCCAGTCCCTGCCACTATCAGTGGTAAAAATCTTTTAGGGATTACCATCAGAGGTTCTCACGATGTGATATTTAAAGCAAAATGTGGCAAATATTTCCAGACTTGTCCTCATATGTACTATGAGCATAAAAAGAACTAATTCAGCACGAGTTTCCCTCTCAAGATGAGAGCTGGATTGAGAGGCAGATCCTCATCAGTAAAAATCCCTGGGTGTGCCCTAAAATGACTCACCGATGCATGAACTTGTGCCTTTGTGTGAAGAAATTGTCTTCAGACCTTAATTTGGCTTCATCCTTCCAGCAGAGAGAGAAGCAGCCCCGCAGCGATGGGAACAATGGCTGCACTTCAGAAAACACCTGCCGAGAAGTGAAGCTGGCCCTGGGAAGGTTTTAGGAACCAAAACAGGAAAACAGAGTGTGTGTGGGCTCAGCGTGTGAAGCAAATACAGAAACCCACACAACTAAAACGTCTTCCCTGAAGTGGTCCTTCTTGTGGGCTCTTTGACTCGCTGCTTGTTGGCTGGGCAATTCAGAGCTACTCACAAGAAATCTCAGCATTAGCCGAGAAAAATGTTACCTGCCTTGTAGCTTTTTTTCCTTGCTGAAGGGGAAAAGATTGCCACCTGAATGGGGAGGAGCAGTGACAACGCACCGAAGGGGACAGAAATCTTGAGAGCCTGGCCCAGGTTGCCCAGAGAAGCTGTGGCTGCCCCATCCCTGGAGGGGTTCAAGGCCAGGTTGGAGGGGGCTTGGAGCAACCTGGTGTGGTGGGAGGTGTCCCTGCCCAGGATAAGGGGTTTGGAACTGGATGATCTTTAAGGTCCCTTCCAACCCAAATCATTCTATGATTCTGTGGCTTGTATGCTCTTCTTTACAAGCAACAGCGTATCTTCACTCTGTGCTTTCCATCCCACTTGGATGTCTTCTCACCCCTTTTTACAGATATGCAGAGTCCTCAGTCTCTCTGTAATTGCTATACTCCGTGCTGTTTGGGAAAGAAGATGTATTCACTAAACATTGGCATAATGAAGCCTTCTTTCTTTGCTTGTCCGCTGGGGAAGAAGAAGCGGTGCTTGGAGGATTGCAGCAATTTTATCTCGGAGAGCTTTTTAAAAGCATTTTTTTCTTATTCTATGAAAAATGGTTTCATGATGGGGGAGATCAGAGCAGACTCTTGCCGTACACTGCAGTAGCTCAGAACTTTGCTTACTCATTCTGAAGGTGATATTACCAAATTGAGGCAAAAATGTTTTGCTTATCATTTTTTTAAAGGCAATTTTTTGCAGTGTTGCCATCAAAACATTACAGTGCCAGGTGAGACAGCACCTTGAAAAGAAAAGCTGCTACTGAGCTTCTTGACAAAGAAAGCAGAAAAGCCAATAATGCTGGGAAAGGATTTTAATTTTAATTTTGTGGACTCATAATGAAACACAGATGAAATGTGTTTTTGGAAAATGATTGCAGGTTTGTCAGCTAAAATCCTCAGAGGTTTTAATTTTATAATTTAAATGGCCCATATTTTATATTAGTGAAAACTCTTCCGTTATCACATGTACCCATGTGATAAAATTGGTTAAACTAATTTTAACAAACAAAGAAAAACAGGTAGCGGCTCCAATTTATGTCAACTCACATTTGCAAAACTCTTGTCAGCTTGACTGGAACATTTACTTCAGCTGCCTGAAGAGAGAACCAAATCTTTGCATTTACTCTAAATGTATAAATCTGATCAACTAGTTCCGTTAAACAGCAAATTGGATTGAGAATATGTGGATTACAGCTGTACTGGAAATAGAGAATTAAAAACAAATACCTCAAGACAAATGAGCTTGAATAACTCTGAGTGCTTCCTTCAAATAATCATTTTCAGGGTTTCTGGAGAGATTTTGTTGGTCATTGTATCTCTATCCTGAAAGGAATGATGATGCCCGAAATAGCATGACCTCAGTATTGTGCAATGAAGTGCTGTACTTCGTTAAATGGTAGAGGACGGGGATAACTTCTTTCGTTCACTTTAATGCAAAAAGCTTAAAGCAGAAGTGTTTAAACACTTTGAAGGACAGAAGTTTACCATATTGCAAAATATTGAAGGTGTACCCCAGCAGTTAAATGGTTGTGAAACCTTTAATAATATGGACATTTTCACCGTGACAACCACTGATGTGGTAATATACGAGTAACTCACCCACCTTTAGAGGCACACTTACTGGCCTTGTGCAATGAAAAAGGAGATGGGAAGTGTTTTAAAAGCTAAATTGAATCTGGAGCAGTAAGAAGCTTCAATTTAGCTGTGAGCTCTGTAATTATAATGCCTTGCATCAGCTGTCCAATGGGTTACTCTGCATGATTATCCCTAGACTGGAGAAGTTCCCTGTGGTAATTTTTCACTAGTTGATATTTAGGTCTAGATCCTCAAAGAAACTACACTGTTGACCTGATTTTAGGTGGCTCAATGAGACCATTAGCATATGTCCTGCTGAGCCCAGCCCAGAGTACCCTCTAATGGGTCCTAATATCTAATAAAAATCTCCCCTCTTTCAGTTTAAAACCTCATTCTAACACTCCCCTCCCTGATCAGAAGTCCCTCCCCATCATTGCTCAGCCATTGATGAATCAATCACAGGTGATCAGAGGGCTGGAGCCCCTCTCCTATGAAGACAGGCTGAGAGAGTTGGGGGGTTCAGCCTGGAGAAGGCTCTGGGGAGACCTTAGAGCCCCTTCCAGTCCCTAAAGGGGGTCCAGGAGAGATGGGGAGGGACTTCTGATCAGGGAGGGGAGTGTTAGAATGAGGTTTTAAACTAAAAGAGGGGAGATTTTTATTAGATATTAGGACGAAATTCTTTCCTGTGATTCTATGATTTGTCTTTAACCAGTTGGAAGGCATGGACTCTGCCTGGGATGCCACCAGCCACGAACCTTCCCCGCAAAGCCAGTGATATTTTTGGCAAGAGGCTGCTTGGGGCAGGGCAATGATGTGACCATCCTGTGGCTCAAGGGAAGCAGTTCTATGGGAAACCCATGGGGTAGGAATGGAAGATGCAGGAGGAAAACGTCCCAGGGCAGCAGCTTCTTGCCACAGATGGGGCCATCAGTGACCTTGGCTGCAGAAAGGAAGGCAGGATTAAGTCTCCATGGGGATGCAGAGTGATTTACAGAGCTTCACGCATTCATGTGAGGAGAACACAGTCCCAACAAGAGATATGTTGATCTTTCATCCCCTCAGATTTTCTTCCTGTTCAATTAACCTAAATGCAGATAGCACTTCTCCCTGATAGGTCTTAGACTTCATCTTCAAAACATGACATCATCACTGCAAAATTTTAACATGAGAATAACTGAGATAAATAGATGAGGGCTTCAATAAACTGTGACATGATATTGTGCAGGGATACCCACAGGTACCTGTTCTGTATCAGGATGATGGGGGCTAGTGTAGGATTCTTTCTGGGTTTTAGTAAGAAAGGCACAGCTGCAGATGCTATAATAAAATAACTGGTTTAATTAGGTAGAATAAAAAGAAGCACACAGATAGTGAGCAAATCTTAGATCCCTTCAGATGCTGGGAATCCTGCTTTGATGCTGCATCAGAGGGACTCTGGCTGCATTTTCCCATGGCACACTGCACAGATCCCACCCGTGGAGATGTTCCTCCTCCCTCCCATACAGTGGTACCTTTTATTGCTTGTAGCAAACAAGACCACATACCTTCTCCTGCCAGTTGTTTCCCAAACAGCGTATACTGCACGGAGTATAGCAATTACAGAGAGACTGAGGACTCTGCATATCTGTAAGAAGGGGTGAGAAGACATCCAAGTGGGATGGAAAGCACAGAGTGAAGATACGTTGCTTGTAAAGAAGAGCATACAAGCCACATGTCTGACATACCCAGTTCAACCCATGTAGTCGTATGGGAGTACACATTCACCAGGTCTAGTGTGTCATCAATTTTATAACTTGCAGAAGGTGCTTTGTGAACAGACTTTGGAGCACAAGTTTATTCCATTTTCAGTACCACCAGGACAAGTCCTGTCTTCAGCAATTTCCTCTGGTGCTGTGTGAATCAGAGCATGACACTGATAGCGCCGTGGCCTCTACTGAGGTATTAAATGAACAAAAAGGTTTCTTTCCGTTAACAAAGGGTAAGAGACAATCAAGCAATTACAGCTTTTGTTCTCCAAAAGGCCAAATGTTATTTGAAGAATTTTGGGTCATAAAATGTCTTCAATTAAGCTCGCATCTCCTCCGGTTGATAGGCTTCTTTTGAGATGTTAATGACACTCTTGAACCCAGCATGGTGGTGGTGCTGCTGCTGCATTCAGCCCCTAAGCCAGCACATCCCCATCCTTGCAGTTACCACTGCACTTTTCATAGCCAAGCATCAGCTGCAGATGGAAAAAATTCTGCAGAAACAGGTATGATGCTCTAGTGTGCCAGAAGATGCCCATGAGATATACATATGCAGGGGGAAAGGGAGAAAAAGCAGTAGAGACCATTTGGAAGCCCACCAGTGGTTTGGTTTTGCTAAAAGAGATTGCCAGTTTTTCCATGCTTAATGCTATTCTAGGATGCTGTGGTGAAGGGGGAGTCTGTCAGATTAGAGAGGAATTGATGGGTCTGAGGAAGTTCCTTTTCAAAATAAGATTGGGGGAAAAAAAATAAAATTCAAGAAATTAAAAATAATGGACTTTTATTTTCCTGTCTGCTTCCCCGTTTCCAGCATATCAACTACAGCAAAGCATACTTTTTTAAAGCGTCTCCCCAGGCTGGATTTTCTCTGTCAGCTCCACTGTGGCTCTGACCTGAAGGTAGTTTTTCTTTAAGGGAAGGAGTATCGTCCTTAGCCATGATGCCTTTGTCACAGCAAAAGGCTTTTGTCCAAGACCACACGTAGATTTTGGAGCCCTTGAGTCTCTTATTTAGACAGGATCATACATCTCTGGGAACACCACAGGGTTTGGAAACCCTGCTACATGGAAATAAATACCCTGAATTTGATGGTGTTAGCTTTTGCTCTTCCATCCCTGGAGCTCCTGCTGAAGTAATCATCAGCAGCAGCCACCTGGGGAGATTTTCTGTTGTTTGCAGGTGCAGCCCAAGTCCCTTCCCATGGTGCTTTTGAATCTCTAGGCTTGTTGGGGATTTCTGAATGCCCAGGGGTCTGGACTGAAAGAAAGAAAGAATTAGGTGCAAACTATGGTCTCTCTGTCCTCCCTGCCAATCTGAAGTGAGGTCAACACAGCAATGGTTTACTGCTATTTCAGACCTGCCAGGTCAAATTTCCTGACAAACCAGGGCTATGGAAGAGGCCAGCACTGCGCAGACCTGTCCAACTTGCTGGGGACACAGCCAAGCGTCACTCTGGTGGCCTGGGCCAGTACTTCTTGCTGCCCCTGACAGCTGCTGCAGCTTCTAGAGATGGGCAAAATGTGATGCTTAGGTCCAGCAGCTGCTAGGAAAGTGCCTGGTCTTTCTCCTAGCATTGGGTGGTAGGCAGCAAGCCTTGGGTAGCTGGGTGGTTGCCCCATGCTGGGCACAGCAGGTTCCAGATGGCTCCAATGGACCCACCACAGGGCACAGCTGAACCCATCAGCAAGTCTGGTGGCACCTCTGGGAAAACATAAATATTTAAGAAAGGGCAAAACCACCACATTGCAAAGAGAGGAGCAAAGTAAAAATTGTGAGAAACGTCCCCATGAACACCAAGGTGAGAGAAGAAGGAAGGGGAAGGGATGCTTCAGGCACCACAGCAGATTCCCCTGCGGCCTGTGGAGAGGACCATGGTGGAGCGAGTTTATTCTGCAGGACTGCAACCCCTGGAGAGAACCATAGTGGAGCAGGTTTATTCTGAAGGACTTCAGCCCATGGAGAGGACCTACACTTCTTCCTCCAGGCAAAGGAGCAGCAAAGAGGAGCTGTTATGGACTGACCGCCACCACCCATCCTTTTGTGCTGCTCAGGAGGTAGAGAAGACAGGAGAGTAGGAGTGAAGATGAACCTGGGAAAAGGGCGATGCTGGGGAGAAGGTATTTTATTTTTACTTTCTCACCATCCTATTCTATTTTAATTGGCAAAAAACGAAAATATTTTTCCCCAAGTTGAGTCTGTTTAGCGCACGATGGTAATTGATAAGTGATTTCCCTGTCTTCATCTCAGCCCATAAGCTTTTTCATCCTGTTTTCTTCCTCTGTCCGGTTGAAGAGAGGGAGTGAGAGCCCCTGGGTGGGTATCTGGCAGCCAGCCATTGTCAACCCACCACATTCCTTTACCAGGATCCTTTTATTGGATTCCTTATATATACCAGGCATACAGTGATGACACACTAAAAAAAAAATAAAATCATTTAGAAATTACTTAAAATGCAAGAGTCTCCTATTGTCTCCATGCACACCCCACCACAGTTTGGATAAAACACATCGATGGAGCGCAGCAAGCTAGGATGACAAACTATCAAAGCAGGCAGTTTGGGATTTGCAAATATGAAAATGCCTCATTCAGACAGATTTTGGAATGTTGATGGATCCTTTCCTTCGCCGCTTGCCACCCCTTCCCCTTTTCCCTCATGCAGGTGGTTGGGTTTGGACTTTGCTAGAAGCCTCCTGCAGCGTTAGGTGACGTCCCACCCGCCAGTGGTCTCTGCTCTCCAGGGTGAAGCATGGTCTTTAGTTGGGCTGGGAGGCTTGAAAGCAGAAATGTTGTGTTCTCTGAGGCACGTAAATGGGAAAAAAACCTGCAAGGCAACCATTCCCTTATGAGGGAAAGAACAAAAGGGTGCTAAAAAAAGGCCTTGTTTTCTTCCTAGTAAATATTGCATGAAGGGATGTTTTCTTTAATGTAACCTTTAGCTCCAGTGTGCAGCAATGCTTTCACTCAGCCAGCGGCTTTTAAAGTTTTGGGCTCTGCTTTATAAATGGCAGGGATGCACTTGCCAGGGTGGTGGGAGACTGACAGTAACTTTGGTCTGCAGAAAAGAAAATGTGTGGCCTGGGAGAGTTGCTCCAGAATTGCCCAGTGCCGCTGTTTAAGGAGGGTGACCATCACTTCATTGCTGGGACCATCACAGGGGGATAGCAAAAAGCAGACAAAATAGTGTAGCTGTTGCTTCTTGAGTTGAAGTGCCAACATCTTTCTATTTAAGGCTTTGCCTGTGCCTGTTACTGAGCAGCCAGATGTGCAGGAGTTCACTGAAGTTCCCACGTCTCAGCAAAGCCATAGACTTGCAGCAGGCTTGAATGGAAAAACGCACATTAAAGATTGACTGGGCTTTGTGGACCCCCTTGGGTCTTTCACGAGGGAGTGAACTGTAGGAGTAGACTGAAAATAAATGGGGGATCATTCAAACAATCTTCCCACTTTGGACAAACCACGGCTCATTCATCATCTTGATGCCTCCGTGATTTTGTCAGATTTTTCTGATAGATGTTCAGCAATAGTTCAGTACTTTCTCAGATGGGTCTATTCATCTTGAGATAATGTCTAACACCTTATTTCTTAATTAATTTCATCTAGTTTTCCAGAGAGCAATAACATAGTATCCTGGACGGAGAAAGAAAGCTATAATTAAATAATCTGCTGATGTCATGGGCTGTCATGAACAATGGAAAAACTACAATTAAATTATAACCATCGGCTCTCAATGCAATCTGGAATTGATGGCTGTTTCCATATGTAATTAATGCATGTATTCTGATTTAGAAACCCTGGGCCTGGCCCATGGTGGCTATAAATTGGTGTTTCCTTGCAGACTTCAAAGGACTACAGCAGCTTAAATTGGCTGGAAATCTGGCTGGTCAGGCTTTGGTGACTTATTCTGGGACCAGTGATGAAGTACCAACCCCTTAAAAAGGCCAGCCAGGCAGTATTGGTTACAGAAGGACACATGGACTTGCAAAATCCCCTTTGTCCAGTTTAATATTGGGTTTCCCAGACCTTGTGCATGTTTGTGCCTGCTCATGCCTCTGCTCCTGGTGCTCAAGCCTCCCTTTCAGTGGTAGCATTGAGACCGTGTCTAAAGATTTGGGAAAAGGCAAACCCAACTGACGTGCTCCAAAGCTACAGTCTCTATTCAATCTCCATTTTCTTTTCCTCCAGGTCCTTCTGTCTGACTTCACTGTGAGATACTTATATAAAAAGCCACACTGAGTTGCTATCCATCTCATTTTGTATTTGTCACCAAAAAAACCGAGGAAAATCACAACTTTTTTGTGTAGTTTGGGTCCAGAGCTCAGCAGGAACAGCAAATGCTTAGGACCTTTGAAAATCTGGCCTTTTTCTCCTGGATATTTCATTTGTGCAAGGGCATGAAGTGGCTGATCAGATCATGTTTTAAATAAGCCAGACTCACAGCCAAACCTATAACTTTAGAGGAACAGTACCCTGGTTAATATCCAACACATTAATAAACTTTACAGGAAAAAGCAAAACACACTTTTTGCAGCCTCAAGTAAATAAACTGAATTTAAAAAAAAAAAAAAAATCACTGAATTCTTCTTTTCTTGACTTCTCTTTCACAGATTTAGGAGTTTTTTTCCAGGCTATCCCTTCTCCCCATGAATTCCCCCCAAGAACTGGGCTGTTGGCTGTGCTCTGCCAGGCCGTCAGTGCAAGGCACCTGGCTGTTTCCTAACCAGGTACATGAGATTTGGGGGGAAAAAAGGCAGCAGCCAAAGAGGGCCAAAAGGTTGAGAAGATTCCCAACTTCTCCTGTTCTCCCTCAGCACACAACGTCCCAGAGCATCCTATCGCACAACATCATGGAAAAGTGGGCAATTTTCCCTGGTGTAATATTCTCAAAAATACCCTTTAGGCAAAGTTGAACTTTCATGCAGTAAAGAATTTAGTTTTAGTAATTTAGTAATGGGGTGGTTTAAACTCTTTTTTTTTTATTGTTGTTGTTTGGGAATGTTTAGTCTTTTCCTTTCTTTTTTAAATGACTTTGTCATTTCTAAATATATTAAATCTTACATTGGGAAGAGGAGAAAGAGAAAACAAAGTGAAGTGAAACATTTTGCCTCACTCAGCCTTTTCCTCAGGTATTTGTTCCATCAAAATTTTCATGTGACTTTTTGCTCTGCTTCAGAATGCAAACTTCAAACCAGTCAAATTTCCTGGAAAATGAAAATTCTGATTGCCACCTTGCACCAATATCTACCTGTTTCAAACACTAAATAAAGCCTTTGAAGTCCCAGGGGTGCTAAAGGGTAGAAAACAGGTTTGTGGTTAGAGCAGGCTCCTGTCCCTTGCTTGTCCTCTCGTGTAGTAAACCCAGCCTTTCTCCCAAATAAGAGCATCGTGCAGTGTTTTTGGCACTGAATTGGTGATGTGAAGGAAGGAAGGGATGGTACATCTCTCTCCATGCAGATTTCTGAGTTGTGTGTGGTGCTGGCAGAGAGAAGGGACATTTCTGGGGCAATATTTGCTGGACACAACTGATGTTTCTATTCAGTATCTTTCCTCTCAATGACACAAACTGTATATGTTATGAAATGTCCCCTCAGGTAATTTTGGTGGAAGAAGTTTGTCCATACAAACAACACATACATCAGAAAAGCAATAAAGGAAGGACACAGTGTCATTAAGGAGTGTTTTCATATTAGCATTATGAGGAGTTTGTAACAGGATCTAAACAAAGCCATTAGTCACTGATGGAACCATTAGTAGAAATAACATCACTTGAAGTCCTTTTAGCTTTTTTCAGTACACAGATGATAAGAGACTTCAAAATGAGCTTTAAAAGTTCGTTTCCAGTCAAATAAACTCTCCTACAACTGGCTAATACCTTCAATGGCAGATTTTTTTTCCTTTTCCAGACTTGGAATGGCAGCTGACCCTGGCTAAAGCAGAACTGAGCTCAGCAAAGGCAGGGAGCTGGTTTTGTACCATGCTCAGAATTTCTTAAAATGACTTACTTTGGGTTAAAGGCATGAGCTGGGTAGAAAAGGATGGTGTCTTCAGTCCTGAAGAGCTTGGTTTTCCTTATATCCCTCCACGTTTTTAAATCAGTTGCAATTTGAAGCAGTGATTTTACCTGGGGGGAAAGTGCCATTTTTGTTTCTTACTAACAGTCGGAAAAAAGCCAAAATCTGCCATTGGTTACCAAAGGGTAAAACAAGCAGATAAAAGCAACCAAGCAGCTGCTCATCAAATAGATTTATAGCTGTTTCTGCCAAGGACTTCCATGTCCTTCATAGCTCAACAGGGTTGGTCAGAAAAAAAGGCAACACAACACCGGCTCACCTGCAAATCCTCACTGCTTATTCTGTTTATTCTATGACTCAGAGAGATAAGAAAAATAGGATAATTAGCAGAGGCCATAATGCTGTCAGCAAACTGGAACGTTTTGCATTATACCACAGCAAAATCAGAACAGCACCCAAAAAGTCTCTCACCTACTCCAACACCAAGGAGAAAACTTCCGAACACATCTCAGAAAGTATCCCTCGATCCTTGGAATGGGAGCATGGAAATTATGCCTCGGGAGGAAAGATCACAGAAGGGGTAAAACAGACCAAAAAGAGAGCTTTATCAGGCTTCCTTGCAATTTC
>JAHREE010000174.1:1336617-1380682 GCA_033628505.1 Tringa tobata | reverse complement strand
GGGAAGAACTTGTTTGGTGTGAGGGTGGTGAGAGCCTGGCCCAGGTTGCCCAGAGAAGCTGTGGCTGCCCCATCCCTGGAGGGGTTCAAGGGCAGGTTGGAGGGGGCTTGGAGCAACCTGGTCCGGTGGGAGGTGTCCCCCCAGGGGCTGGCACTGGGTGATCTTTAAGGTCCCTTCCAACCTAAAACATTCTATGATTCTGTGATTCAGTCCTGCTTTTCCTGCAAGGAGGAAGCTGCCAGGCGAGCAAACAGCTCTGCTGAGGAACCCAAAGGGCAGGATTTCTCACCATTAAGTGCTAACAGAGCCAGAGCTAGGATTTAATTTTCTACAGTGGACGTATGGGAGTCAGGGCAGCATCCGCCTTCTCACTGCCTGCTCTCTGGCTCTGGCAGCCAGACAGCTACAGCTTTAGCTCAAGAAAAGCTGCAGCCCAAATTTGAGGTCCTTCTTTTCTTTTTCAGTTTGGTCCCCACAGCTTTCAAACCAGAATGTGGGGATTTACCCCAGTGTTTTGTACATTTTTTTCAATGAGAGACAGTCAGGCAAGGAGGCACCCCCTTCTCCTGGACCTGTGTATATTTAGAACTGCAGAGCAAGCAGTGGTGGTTAATAATGTTCCCCTTTGTCACATAATGTCCCTGGCTTGGTCCTCAGGCAAGAAATAGGGCAGCAGTAAGTATTGTACTGGATAAACCCAGGGAAAGTGTGCAGCCAGCTGCGGGCATGGGCTTGGGAAAGTAATGGGTGAAAAGCTTGAATGAGGTGGTTTGTCTGCCATGATGAAAGAGAGGGTGTGTAGCAGGAGGAGTGGAAAATCATGGTGGCGTCACCCCTTCTCAGAAGTAACCACTCACCCAGGAAAAGCAGTGCTGGATTCTGGCCACATCAGGAGCTACCAGGCTGGGACCATCCCTAGGCAGGGGACACAGACCTCCTTGTCCCACCTGGTGTGATGCAGATCCTGGAAGAGCTACGTAGATCCGGTAAATTAAAACTAAAGTGTTTTTCAAGACTGCCTCAGCTTTAGGTCACCTTAATATTTTCCAGACCTCCTTGCTTTATATGAACATAGTGAGGCCTTGAAACCCAGCTGAGGGATGCAATCAAGCCCTGTAAGTGGTGGTGTTCTCACGTCAGCCAGGTCTTCTAAAATGTTCTGTCGAGTCTTACATTGTTCATTGGGAAGAAAAAGTCATCTTGCTCTAGGTCTGTCTGCTTTTTTGATATTTAGCTGTGGCTAAATCTCGATTTCTTCCATTTCAGTCCATTTAATTTGGGCATTTTTAACCTGAAGTGATGTGACTGAATTAGGCAATGACGAATTCCCACCAGATGAAAAATTTTAAAATTTTTCTTAAGAAAGGGTAAAACCAATTAAAAGGACTTGGCAGAAGTTTCTGCATTAATGCACATGAAATGTGTATTAACACACATTGCACTTACATTGGAAGTTTAATCACCTTCATTCAACCTGTAGGTGAAATGAGTAACATGTAATTTTCCCTTTTATTTTAGGGCATTTCAATAAGGGGCAGCTTTTACAATACAAGATGATATCACACAGAGATCTTCTGGTATCTATGGCACCAACAAACGAATATAAATTACTTCTATACAAACACATAAATGCATGCAGCACTATTTAAACTACCTGATGCAGTGAAGATGGGGAAGGAAAATAAATATAAGGAAAAACCCCTATTGTGAGGTAGTCTTTACATGTTCTAAAATTCCTCTTGAAAAAAAATATTTTTAAGACAATATTTTACAGTTAAGAAGAAAAAAAGAAACCCAATAAAAAAGGTCCCAAATGATGAGATATCAATAACTAGCCACTCTGGTAACGCAAGTCAAATGAAACTAGTAAATCTGCCCTGTAATAATTTATTGCAAATGTGGCTTATGGTAGATTGAACGTGAACAAAGGCAAACGTAGGGTAGAATATAGTTGACGGGGAGAAAAAGTGATTTACTATCCTCTTAACCAATGAATTTAAGAAATTTCATTGTGTTTAAAATGTTGGGTTTGTAGGTTAGAAAATGAAAGTGGGAGAAGATCAATAACCCTGGTGTCAGCCTCTAGTGATGCACTTAATTTTGCAGGTCTGGAGGCCCATACACTTATCCAAGTGCTTATTCAAATCTCATTTAAAAAGTCAAATTTCACAAGTCTGCAAGACTAATTTGGAAATTTTGCAATTCCTTGCAAGATTCTCAGTGGCTGTTTTTCCTCGTTAGCATGGAACAAGGACTATAATTAGAGACTCTCTGCTGTTATTAGTATTTTGTCCCCTGGCCCTACCCAGCACAGGTCACACACCCTCCTGTACGTCTTCAGTGGTTTCCACACTTAGTACTTGCTGAAAACCTACTACAGAGTTTGTGACTAGAGTTGGATTGTTTTTTCTTTTAAAGAAATTAGGAAAAGACTCCCCAACTCTGCTCATCTCAGTAGGGGTAGTGATGCCGCCATGGGAAGCTGAAGAAGTCCTTGACTTAATTAGCAACATCACTTAACAACAAGTAAAACAATATATGTTATCAATATTATTCTCATACTGAACCCAAACCACAGCAGCTATTAGGAAGAAAATTAACTCAGGACACCCAGGAAGCCTCTGTCTCTGGTTCAAGGCAACAAAATGGCTTTAAAAATTTGAGACTTCTAATCAGGATGCAGAGATATTTGACTTTAAAGCTATACTATCTTCACACACAGGGAATCTCTTTGTATAATTTATGAAAGTTTTTCCTTAATAATAATAATATACTGCTAATTGATAAAGTTAGGCTGGAAATTAGCAGCAGGTTCTAGTCAACAGAGTGGTTGACAGAATGATGGGTAGCAGCAAGGGAAAAGAATGAGTTTAATCAGCTCGTGAGTAGGATAACATGATAAGGTTCCTTGGCAGAGCCAGTTCTCATCAGCGAGAAGGACCTCTCAAGCCCACGGTCTCTAGTTGTATTTTTTCCCCTCTCTACACAGTACAAAATGAAAAAAAAAATCCAATAATTACAACTGGTGAAATGCAAAAACCAGCATATATAATCAAGCTCCTCTTCTCCCAAGCCTCTCTAAATCATTGCTAAACAACCTTCCACTCTTGGACCATTTGCAGCGTGCAAAGTGGTACAGAGTGGTTGAGTAATGTTGCTGATCAACATCCCAGTGGTGTACCACTTCTGATTTTAAACCTCTGCAGGGTTTGCCCTCTTTTGACACTGCAGGGTCCAGGGCTGTTCCTATCACCCCACAAAGCCTTGCTAGCTGTGTCCCTCTGACCACCTCCTAGGAGAGGAGAGTCTGAATGGTTTGTAACAAGGGAAAAGCAAAGCAATGTAAAGCCTGACTGCTTTCACCATGCAAGATAATGCTCCTATGGTACAAGCCCCTTTCCATAATGACCTGTACTTAGTCAGGGTAGTGAGAGCCTGGCCCAGGTTGCCCAGCAAAGCTGTGGCTGCCCCATCCCTGGAGAGGTTCAAGACCAGGCTGGAGGGGGCTTTGAGTAACCTGGTGTGGTGGGAGGTGTCCCTGCCCAGGGCAGGGGGTGGCACTGGATGATCTTGAGGGTCCCTTCCAACCCGATCCATTCTGAGTCCATGATTCTATGATTTCCCATTAGAAAGACCCTGCCAAATCACCCCACATCAGAGTGTGGTCCAAGAAACCATGGCTTCAAAGGCAGAAGTGACAATAAGCTTTCAACAAAGAGAATTAAAAATCAGCAGCTCCTGTGCTTCCCGTGTCCCTACCTCAGCCGGCTGCATCCCTGCTGATGTTCTGTCGGCAGGATGTCATTCATTCAGCTTATCCCACGTTTATACATTTCTAAATTGTTGGTGTTTCCAACCCTCACACTGTAATGTTCCGCAGAAAACATAAATCATGTTTCTGAGGTACTGTTTCTCTTGCCGTTTTTGTAAAAAATGTATCATGTGTGGGTGTTTAACTCTCTAAATGACAAATTAACTATGTCTGCGAAATTATGCACCTTTAAAATACACATTACATTTTATGTTCCCTTCCCTATCAGCTGCAAACCTTCATGGTCAACGACTTTAGAAAGTAAATTACAACTAATTACTGAAAGCATTGTTAATTGATCCCAGAGAGGCTCTATTGCAAACATTCACATAATACAGGAGTTTGAACATTTTAAATGATATTGTAACACTTGAGTCAAAATTTGATGCTCTTCTTTGGCATCTGCCCTTTCACAATCTCACCTTCCCCTGAACCTCGCAACCTCCCACTTCTTAGGTGTAACGTGCATTTCTTTTGACCTTGAAATGTATAGACATACAAATATAGACATATATACAAATAATGTCTTTTGTGACATTGTATCTCAAAAACGTTTCAGGCCAAGTGCCCTCCAATCTACACGCTTCTCTCCCTGGAGAGGGGAGGTGAAAGCAAGGACATTGCAGGAGTTGGCCAGGTTTCTTGAAAGTACCACAAAACATAGCAGCAGTGAACACAGTAAAACAACTTACATGAAAAGGAAGGGAAATTGGCGGGAAAATTATTCCAGGGTTTCTTTAAAGGGAGACTCACAGAGACATTGTCCTGGTAAATATAAACCAGAAAGGTTTTTCGGAAAGATGAACTTTTCCGTTTTCCTTTGATACTGCTTCCGATGGTGACTACTAGGTAAAACATTAAAATAAAAGGAAAGAATTCAGTCTGGGACTCAGTGAATCCCTGGCAGAGTTATCTTCCAGAAGGCAGCTAGCCTTGCAGCGAGCCTACAGGCTCCTCTGAGCCCGTGGGATTCACCCCCTAGGTTTTTATGTGCTGGGGATTTACAGCCTTGGACAGATAGGTCAGACACAGACGTCCATAGTTTCATTTCCCATCTTTCTACCTTGAAGGTGAGAGACAAGGTGATGGATTTTCCTTTAGCAGCTTTGTCACACAGTACAAGTCAAAGGCTTTTTTATTCACCACTGGTTTCACTAGTACATAGTCGAGAACAGTGGCTGAGGCATCTCAAACATCAGCTGCTGTTGCTACACAGTGCATACCAGATGGAGGAGCTAGAGGGGATTTAATCCAAAAAAGCACTGGCTGCCCTGACTTCTTCTAGTTCGAGGTACCTTCTGTATCCTGTCTACCACAGTGGAGACATATCCTGCGAGAAGGATGTGGCTAATCAGTTTTCTGAGTCTTGCAGAAAATTTCTCTCACTAGCCAATTGCTACCTTCAGCGAGGGCTTTCAAGGACAGATAACTCACAAAATCAGTCTTTCAAAGCATGGAATCAGGGCTGTCAAAGAGAAGATACATAAAAGCTGCTCAATAGGGTCGGACTAACAGCTAAAGATAAAACATTTATGAATTACAGAGCTCTGGGTGCAACCCAGAGGAGAAGTGTCTCCACTAGGGGCAACTTCATCCACGTCCCTGAGCCGATGGCCAAAGAGGAGACTGACTTTATTCCCTTCTCTGCCCCATCCCTGCACCATTTCTCTTTGTGTAGGAACTCCCACTAAACACAACCAAAACCACACAGGCAAGTCCTGCCCAGGAAGACCTGCAGAAAGTGACCAGATTTCTGGAATAATATACATACTTCCAGGGGAGATGGAGCAGGCAGTGAGTAGTAATTGGTACCAAATCCCCGCAGACCCTGGAATCTGGGGAGCTCAATTAAATCACTCTGCTGTATTGAGAAAAGTGTGTGACCACACAGTTAATGACACAGAACATGTAGGGGGAAAGGAACAGATCCAAGATCACATTTTCAACATCTGCCTTCTCCTACCTTCAGAATGATTAATGATATTTAGGATGCCTTAATATGTACTTTTTGTCTTGAAATTCTCAGGCAGTTTTTTTTTTTTCTCTTGAAAAACAGCCTTGGCTGCTGCCCCGAGCAGTGAGGGTGCTGAGTCAGCAATCAAAGACAAAGTCGTGGTTAAGTTCAACAGCTCTTGGGCTGAACTGGACGTGCAGCCTTTGAAATATGACAATAGTTTCATCTTGCGAAGGGCGGAAACCAGAAATGGATGTTGAAGAGACGAGCATTTTCAGGCCTGTCTCTTTGTAAGCTACACAAGGAGCCCAGCCTGATGCCTATTGTTGAATTCCTTATTCCCCAAAGTTCTGTTCTATCCAGGAAAGGCATATCTTGATCGGGAGATGAATCATACTTAGATGAATATGAAAGATGGATTTGGAAAGGCTGTGGTTGCTGAGGCCACAGTTGTGAGTACCCTGGTAATACGGATGCTGGGTGTCACTGCAATGCCAAAAATGCAAACAATGCCACATAGTGTGGCAGATATTTGTTCTAACCCACTGTAAATACAATTTTCCTAAGACTAGGTTTTAGGATAATAATACAGATTATTACCTCAAGGCGGTATGCTTACTGCTATACTAACATCAAGAGAAATGCCCAATCTGTTCTAGTCCCAGAGTTTTGTATATATGCTAATGATTTAACCAAAGTTGAAGGAAAGTTACTGACAGACCTCCTTCAACTCAATTGCTGTCTGAAAAATCAGTACCCCACTGAAACACAAGTGACTCCCTTTCATCTCTGAGTCACGATATAATAATTTAATATGATTTGGTGTGGAATATGACTCACTGCTGCTGAAATCATTGGGAGTGACGCTGGATTGTAAATGTGGGCAGGCGAAATGCAAGGTTAGGTCCTGGGATAATATAACAGAGAAGCTCAAGTTTTGAAGGGGAAGCCAGACACCAATTATGCAAATTGGCTGCTGTTAGTTGCAGCCAAATGTGTGTGTCCAGTGGCGGAACGGTTGGTTCTTGCCAAAAAAAAAAAGTAGATGTCATATTAAGTGAAAGGTATTGTTATGTTCACTCACTTCCCAGGACAGTGTTATCCTGCTCTTGGGATCATCCTGCTCTTGGGATCAGGACTGTGGTCACAAGTGAGATGGGGCAGAAGACACTTGGAAAAGCCATCGTAAATGGACAGCTTGCAGCTGCTGCTGACAAAAGTAGGGAAATAGCTTTCTTGTAACAAAAGAATCTCTTAGGAAAAATATTGAGCATGATGCTGTTGGAGATGTAGCATTGCCACATCGTTCGGTATAATTAATGAGGGACGGAAATTGGTATTGATGCGAGCTAGCACCCGTGTGCAGGTGCAGAATTGGGCTGGCCAAGATGGAGATGTTTGAATTGTTTTCGAGCAAGAGCTGGCATGAAAAAGATGCAGAGAAATGGGACTGTGATAATGACACAGACATATGCAAATGTGGGGACTTGGACCGGGGAACATCCACTGCTCCGAGCTCTCTGGAGAGAGATGCGTAATATCAAAGGTCTGGCCAGGAATACAGATGAAACATGCTTAAGCCTCAGGGAAAAAAGCACTGCGGACAAAGAGGATGAGACACACTTCAAAGTGCAAGTAAAATGACTCCTAATTTCCACTAAAACTGTCGAGTTTAATTAATCGATTATTGTGTATGGAAGCAGAGAGCCTTTTAGATATTTCACACTCTGGTTTGGCTTCAAAACAGACTCTGCGTGTCTTTCAGCCAGGACTTTCCCAGATGAGGCTAATTCCTACAGTGAGTTACACGATTCCCCAGACTGAGACCTAGTCCTGCAGAAAGAGGCCATCCCTCATCATTTCCCATCATTTCTCACTGTTTGAGGTGAAGTGTGAGCTCACCGTTGGGTTTTGGCAGATGATTCAGGGAGAACAGGAGTTGGTATCTGCTGCAACTTCTCTGCTTGTCCTCTTAGACAGAGGTTCCCTTCGTGTCATGAAAGGATGCTCATGGCTAACATTTGGCAGGATATAAACAAGGCAAGAAAATGTGTCTTCCTGGCAGATATACTTGTGAGTACAATTTTAGGTATTTGGACTTTTCCTTACATGATAGAATCAGAAATAAACCCAATATAGTTAGAAATGATGAGCAAGGCTCGCGGTTAGCCTGGATCCGACGAGACACGATGGCAAAAGGGAGGCACTGGAAGATGGGAAGGTGAATGGGAAAGCTGAGTGTTAAACACGTTGTGCTGAAAGAGGGGGGCAGAATGCAGTCTCCCGCCCTCCCCTCATGCCACAGAAAAGCTGTAGGTCCTTGATGGGCTTTCAGCTCTATTCCCTGGTGCTGGCTGCTGGGCCACGGGCTGGGAACATCCCTCAGTCACGCTATCTGTTTGCACAGCTGCTATTTTCTCCATCTCTTCCATATGATGCCCCAATTCCAGCTTTAAACCCTTGGGGTTGGGGGGTTTATTTAGTTTTGCGATGTAAATTATTAAAAATCATCAGAATGTGTGGATAGAAAAAAAAAACAATCGAGTCGTCCCAGAAAGCAGAAAAATTTCAAAAATAAAAAAATCCAACCACAAAACATGACGTGTTTCATCCCAGTATCTGATCACTCCAGAAATTCACAAAACAAATAAAAATAGTGGTTTAGGACTTAACGTAGCCTTAGTCAGTGTTGCTTTTACTACAATGTTCTGAAACCACTGGTTGCTAAGAAAAGAGACATATAACGAAATAAAATGTCACATTGTAATATGTCAATAATCTTCCCATCAAAATGAATCAAACAAGTAGCTTTCACCTCTTGTATACTATTCCAACATGCTGTTCCCTGACATATTCCCCCCCTACATAGCTGATTATACCTGCCTGTGCAGGAGCAAACAATCTTTGGTTTATATTTGGTTTGGATTTTTTTTTTCTTGTTCTTTTTTTTAATTTTATTTCTTGTTCAGAAATGCGCTAATTGCCCAGCCATGGCTCTCATCACGAAGATTATGTCTGGATGAGTGGAAGATGTTGAATTACTACGCTTTAAGAAGTTAACATCTCCCAGCTGAGAATCCCTCGGGCAAATCCCCCGATTTGTGTCTTAACGCACACATGCACATGCACTCCTACAGCAAAAGTCATTCTGGAGGTTGCTCTCTTCATTAATAAAGCGAGCAACAATTCTAACAGTTCTCCTCTTTTTCTTCGTACGTTCTCTAGAAAAACAAAATGAATTTAATTCAGAAGATGTAGGGGGCTTGTTTCTGTTAACTGCTATTAATGATGCAGTAGAATATTGATATGAAGTTAGTCAAAAGATAATAACTAGAAAAAGCTAAAATAGCTAATAACTAAAAAAAAACCAATATGTAATGCATTGAGTAGGGATTTTCTAATTTATTTGTCATTCATTTCATTCTAACTTGTGAAGTTCCCACCCTGAAGATGCGTAACATGGTCATTATTTTCAGAAGTAAAAGAGAACTCCTGCACACAGAGTAACTGGTAGAACTGCGTCGTATTTTACTAAAATAAGGGTCTGAAAGCTTTGGAAACCTGATCGTTTCCCATCATTAAATGTCTATGGAATGCTGTTCTTGGCACATATGTCCCAAGAAAGGAGGCAACAGAAACTTTTCTCCCTGTCTCCAGCCTTAATAATGCTCCTGTGGTTCAATGGTGCAAAGAAATAGTAGCTCCAGCTGAAGTTCTCGGTGCCTGGAATACAGCAGGGATTTTCTTACCGTTTCTTTCCTACATTGTCTAATGGACATTTCTGAGAACTGAGGATGGGCTTAGAAAATAAACAGCAACAAATAATCAGTACAGACCTGCACCTGTTTAGACTACTTCATATCCTACAAGAGTGAAGATGTGGCCAGAAGAGTCAGCTGATACTTGCCCAAGCCTTACCAGCCATAACTTTGCACCAGTATTTGATCTGAGGAGTCATTTGTATTTGAATCAGCTTGTTCTACTTTGTCTTGCCCAGGAAAGTGATTCAGGTACCCAATACTTCATTTACAATTGATGGTTGTGAATAGCTATTATCCTGCTCTAAATTACTAACATTCATTACAATTAGTTTCTACTTTGGTTAAGGATTACTTTGCATTTGGAAAAATTGTAAGGTTCTTATCTTGTTTTTCAGAAATTTATTTCCTTGTCTGTAATACCATATGTTTTGAATTTGCAATTTGCAGTACAATACTTGCTTATCCTTTGAGACACTATAATGATTATTTAATACCACAAACAGAAAAGTACAAGCACAAAATTGCTGTGTTGAAGTGCAAGATGACTCTAGGAAACATGAATCAATTGAGCAGATGAGCATTACGTTAAACAAATCCACAAAGCAGGATTGCTCCCAAAGAATATTACAAATATTCCCTGAAAATGAGTCAGCAAAATAAACTAGTGAGGGGAAAACAACCACATTTTCTTATTCTGGAGCAATGAATTAGATGCAAATCATTGATTAAATTTAAATATGCATGGATTTAAAGACCTATATCAGAGAAAAGATGCACGTTGTATTTGAATAAGCAAAGGTCCCTTCCAACCTAGACAATTCTATGATTCTATGATTCCATAAGCACTGAATCACTGATGTCCAAATTTGTGTTACAGTCAAAATTGGAGAAACGTGGCAATTGTAAAGAAAGGGACACTCTGAGTCATGTAAGTCTCTTGACATGTGAAACGATTTGACGAAACTTGGGCTGTTTGTGTTCATCCCTAAAGTCCACTACAATATTCTTTCCCATCTGCATTCATTCCCCTTCCCTCCGAGCAGTGCCATTTCTCTGTTTGCTTCTCTGCCCGGATCATCGTTGCCTCGTGTCACCCCCTCCCTGTGACTCAGGGATCCCACCGCAGTATTTGGAAAGACTGCATTTTCCATTTTCAGCTTCCTCCTCGAGCCTCACTTCTGCCAAATAATACTGGTGAGGGATGAGGGAACACTGCCAATAACTGGATTATCAATAATTGCATCCCCCTAATACTTCAGCATTGTGTCCATTGACAGGTTCAACACGTTCAGCATCGTGTTCCGTGTCGCTCTGCAATACTCTGCACACAGTGCAAAGGCCACAGAGCTTGTACCATCTAAATATACTTTCACAGGAGGCATCATTTTCCTCTCTAGCAGATAACAGAGAGCCTGCAGTGAATCACGTACAAATCCGCTGAAAGAAAAATGGATACGACCGTCACAGACAGCAGATGACAAAAACGGTGTTCGGTTTTTATAAATAATATATTGCAGAGATGAATCAATCATGGTTCAAGGGAAAAAAGTGTTAGCACCAACATACATTATTTCCTCTCCAATTTGGAAACAGCCCTCTGGATCTGAAAAGGAACAAAGGTCTGTCATCGGTTTGGTTATCCAGGAGTCGACATTTTACTGTGTTCCTCAGGACTTTATTCTCTCTGATTCCCTGCTCTCATGTGATCACAGTCCGCATTTCTCCACATCCAGAGGAATCCTCCTGGGGGTTAGCTAATGAAAAGTGCTGCAATTCAAGAAATGCATCCCCTCTGGCTGCTTTTATTTGCTTTTCTTTGGCAGTCAAACAAATATTGATATTTGAGGGCCTCATCTGAAGGACTGAAATTCCTTTCTTCAGTCTCTCATATCAATGCAGATTAATAATGCATGTAATCCACTCCCACTCAAAAACTGTAATTTTATTTTTTGTTGCAAAAGCGTTTTTTCTATTTACATTTTTTTTCCCGGTTGAAGAATAGATCATTCTTTACCATGGACTCCTGTTTCTCCTGATTTGCATAATCACTGGGAATTAGATTGCTCAGGACACAGTGCAAACCTGATTCTCTCTTGTATTTATGCTAACAAGATTGTCTAGCCAGACACTTTTTTATTCACAGGGGAAAAAAAAAAGGGAAAATTAAAAATCTCCTAAAATAGTGCAGAGAGATATTATTTTTTTAAAACCAGTTAAAAACAAAAACAAAACTAGAAGAACCAACGGAAATCCCAACCATCCTGTCGCGTTGCCGCTGTGGTCAGACCTCTTGTAGGTGACCCCCGTGTGGGTAACACAGTGTCCCACTCCATGGGGACATGTCTCTGCACTCACCCAGGTCCCACCACTGCACAAGGCCAATGGCACTGGGGTGATGTTTAGACCAGTAAAGACCTGGAAGGCCAGAGAAACAGCCCTTTGTGTTGTTGGTTTTTGCTGACAAATACCTGTTGAGACACAGGTGGAGGAAGCTCTGGAGGGAATAGATCTGGATAGAACAGTCAACCATTTTCAAGAGGAAAATCCCATGAATCAAGGTGTTCATACAAACACTTTGGTACAGTTTTTGCATGTCCATTTCCCCTACAATCTACATTAGGATGGAGCCTGTAAAACCTACAGTAGATACAAGGCAGCATGTTGTCAGAAAGAGGGGCACACAAAGAAGTCCTTCCTCCTTGAGAACTCCCCTGGAAACAAAAGAAGGCATCTCAGATCTTGGGGAAACTCTCAAAACCAGCAAAAAGAAGGCTGCAAGATATATCGCTCGAAGGACACTCGAGCATTTAAGTAGGACATTGATTCTCTTTACAGTTTATTTAATATTCTGAGTATTCAGATCTGGATTCCATTTGCATGTGAAAGACACCTGCTACGGTCAGAAGAATGTTGAGAGGAATTAATTCATCTCATCCTGCATTGGGAAAGCTCTTTCATCGGATATTAAGTTCTGCAACAGTGATAGTTTCCAATTAATTGCTCTCAATGACATTTTCTTGTTTGCATAGTTTTGCATTGAGAAATTTCCTATTCTATCTTTTTACAATTATCTGATCTACCTGGAAAAGTTGGACTGTGATATCTAATACCACAATATGTGAAAATTAGTCAGCCAAGACAATACTAATGGATTTCTGAAGCTGATAATATTTGCTATATCTCTTTGGTTTGAGACTGTGACTTCTGACATCTTCACTCCTTGAAAATTGCAGTGGAAACTGTTCCCATTTCTGGTGTGGCCTTTTCCCAGGATAAGGCAGCTCCAATCACATCCATCCCTGGAGGTACCATCATGGAAAAAGCACAGGGTTAGTTTTCAGACAGAGGTAGTCATGACAATCCTGACTGCTGACATTCAGGACTACTTTGTGCTTCCTAGGGCCCACTTCATCAGGTAAACTGTTAGAGACAGGATCCACACCTCCCTGTTTATTGAAAGTACACAACGTTAGATGTGTTCACACGTTCAGCTTCATGCAAAAAATTCATAATGTAGATAGGCACAAGACGAAACAAAAGGGTGCCTGTAGTTACACACATGTCCTGGGTTGAGAGACACAGGACTAACTTTTCTTCTAATACTGGGGAAAATTGTACTTCTAGAAGACTCTAGTGTCTGAATTTGTGAAAATATTTACTTTATAGCCAGCCAGGCTCTGTGGGATTCAAGGTCTTGGTGTTTTCGAGCCTGGCCAGGTGCAGGGACAAGGAGGAGTAAGGCCTGGGCATTTGACCCAGGCTGGCCAACAGGATTATTTCATACCATAAACGTCACATTCAATATAAATTAGAAAAGTTTGCTGCGTAGCTCTCTCTCCCTTGATGGCGGCGGTCCAGACAACTCCTTGCCCCGGTGCCGGGCCCCTGAGGCCTTCCCTTCCTCCTGAAGCCATTGCACTCGCAGTGTTCGACATTTGCTGTCCACTGCTGGGAGTGCATAGCTTCCTACTGATATAACTGGCTGAGTATAATTCCTGTATCTTATATCAGTATCGAGATTAACACTGGTTCTTTAGTATTATTGTTAATTGTTTAGTCTTAGTCTATTAAATCTGTTTATATTTCCACCCTTGTGCTTCCTTCTGTTTCCCGATTCCCCTTCCCGGGTGGGGAGGGGTCATCAGGTAATAGAATAATTGTCTAAACGACAATAGACTGTTATGGTTTTTTCTCAAACCATAACAACACACTTGACCAACAGGCCACAGAAAGTGTAGATGGAAATGGATTTGCCCCCAAAAGCTACGGCAGAGCCAAGAACTCATCTCAGATTATCTGGATACAAGCAAAACAAGCTGTGAGATTTTACTCCTAAAAGAATAAAGTTTATGTTCCAGCTCTTGTGCTCTGTAATAAACATAAAAAACAAGACCATCTTAGAGGCTTTTAAATATGAAAGATTAAAACATGGGAGCAAAACCGAGGTATTACTGCCTCTTGCAAATGCATAGTACTGTATTTGATAAACAAAATATTTAGCAGAACTGAAAATTAATGACGCACAATTCTGGCACAAGACCAGAATCAAACACCTAGTATATTGACATCATTTTTGCTTCTTCTAACCGAGCCTGCTGGAATCTGATTTATTTCAGCCAGCCCCTGTTCCTTGCAGGAATTGTTGACATAGTATATTATAGCAATCAATCAATATCTGATTAAATGAATGAAGCTCTTTCATTACCCTCAAGCCCAGAATGAATTGCTGCAGCCGTAACAGGAAGACAATATTTCACCTTGAGATGGGGAAACCCCCACCCTCCTTTCCAAGCCCTGATACTTATTGTTCAGCTTGTTCAATTGGAGAGGAAGACTGATGTCCCCCCTTTCCCAGCAGCAGTTTGGGAAGACCAGGCTGGATGGGGCTTTGAGCAACCTGGTCTGGTGGGAGGTGTCCCTGCCCAGGGCAGGGGGGCAGAACTCAATGATCTTTAAGGTCCCTTCCAACCCAAACCATTCTATGATTCTATGATTCTAAGAAGGCAGAGGATGAGCTGACCATGGGGTAGCTGTGGCATGGCTTTCCCTCTGAACCGAGCATGCAGTTTAAATCTTGACTGCTCGGGAGGGAGATGGAAGGGAGGAAGGAAGGAGGATTTCCAGAAATGGACAGTCTGAACCCATAGAAGTGGAATTACTCCTCGCATCACCAAAAATGCAAGCCCTTATGCTGGGCCTGTCAGGTATCACTTTGTTGTCTGCTTGCCAAGGAGATCTGCGCTAAATCTTCTGCCCTGTTACTATTAGGAGGCAGAAGAAGACACAAGGTGGGCTCCAAAACTGCTTTACCAACCGTATTATTTATTGGTGGCCCAGTGGCTAACTGGTGCAATCCAGCACAACTCCAGTGACCTCAGCAGAGAGGCTGTGAGTCTCTTTTGTTGCTTCCTGCTTTTCTCATCTTTTCTCTTTCCATATCTCTAGCTTCATTACTGGAAAGAAATAATTTACCTGAGCTAATAAAGTCATTTTGCAGCACCAGCACCGGTGCACCTAAAGGGAAAGGAGTATTATTGGTCCCTTTGAAGTAGCACAAGCAGAACTAATGGAGGCTAACAACCATGGTAGCTACTGATTGTTTGCTCCTTGACCAGAGAGAAATACGGTCCTGGCTTTAATTTTGTTAATGGGAGATTAAGAAACTGTATTTCCATCAGCCTAACAAACCTTGTTTGAGTGTTTGTGTATCATAGCACTGGCTCTTGTAAGTCCCTTGAAACCATGCACAGAGGTATTTTGAAAATATTACAAAGCCAAACTTAAATTAGCTTAGTGCTCTGCAGGGCTGTTCAATGCTAAATCAAGCTCTTACATGTGACATGTGCCTTTTTAGTTGGTTTTTGCACAGTCAGTCACGGCAGAGCTGTTGTGTTTTGGAGCAGCAGCCATTGGCATGTGCCTTTCCAACATTGCTAGGTCTCTGTCTGGGCTGCAGCCAGTCAACGTGGCAGCTCCAGCACCCTTCACCACCTCCATCCATCTCCAGACAGAGCAGCTGGGGTGTAGAGCCAGCTCTAGTCCCGATCCTGAAGGCTCGGTTGGGTTTGCAAGGGAGGAGCCTGCTGCTGGTCGTATTTTATGAGAGCTTGTTTCTGGAAGCCTCCAATTTTCTCTACTCTTGGGCTAAGTGCAGTTCATAGAGTCATAGAATCATAGAATGATTTGGGTTGGAAGGGAACTTAAAGATCATCGAGTTCCAACCCCCCTGCCCTGGGCAGGGACACCTCCTGCCAGAACAGGTTGCTCCAAGCCCCATCCAGCCCGGCCTTGAACCCCTCCAGAGATGGGGCAGCCACAGCTTCTCTGGGCAACCTGGGCCAGGCTCTCACCACCCTCACACCAAAGTTCTTCCCCACATCTCATCTCAATCTCCTCTCTTTCAATTTAAAACCATTATCCCTCATACTATCACTATATTCCCTGATCCAGAGTCCCTCCCCATCTCTTCTGGAGCCCCTTTAGGAACTGGATGGGGCTCTAAGGTCTCCTCAGAGCCTTGTCTTCTCCAGGCTGAACCCCCCCAGCTCTCTCAGCCTGTCTTCACAGCGGAGGGGCTCCAGCCCTTGGAGCATCTTCGTGACCCTTCTCTGGACCCATTCCAACAGGTCCATGTCCTTTCTGTGTTGGGAGCTCCAGAGCTGGATGCAGTACTCCAGGTGGGGTCTCTCAAGAGGGGAGCAGAAGGGTAGACCTTAGTTGGCCAAAGGTTGCTCATACTCCTGGTCCCAAATGCAGCAGCAGATCCTCAGAAGGAGAGGGCTTCCTGCCATGGAAGAGGCAGGGGCTGAGCATCTTTGCAGCCTCGTTGACCTCTTCTCTCCTCCTCCAGGAGAAAGTAGGAACTGACACAGACGCCTGTGCAGATGTCCCAGCACAACCAAAGCCTCGCAGAGACCCCTTAGGCTCTCTGCAAATCCTCCCGGTTAGTGGCACAGCCAGGATCACCTCTCCAGTGCCCTTGGCTCCTGTTTCTCCAGGCGGTGCTGTCATCAGTGCCATAATATACAGCCCTCTGGAGTAGAGAGGGAGATAGGTACTAACTAGCTAACATGGCCCGTTTTGCTGGCTATGGCTGGAAGTCAACGTGTCTAGGGGAAAGCGCAGCACTTAATCACTCACTTTGGGTGCAAATTTAGAGTGTGAAACTCTTGCCAAGTTGAATCAATTATTTTATTGCCTGGAATAAGTGATTATGAAGCTTTCTTGGCATACAATTAGCTCTTTCTGTTTCCTTTTTCCAAGCATTGCGAGCCTTTTAGAAGAAACACCAAGAGAAAACGATTCAAGAGAAAATGATTTAAGGATCACAGGGCAATTTTTATACTTTAATGTTATCTGCAGTGTAAGAAACATGACAGGTCCCACATTTTAAATTTGGGGAATCAAAATGAATGCTTTTAAGAATTGCCTTTTATGCTAAGTGAAAGTAAGAGCAATGACTGACTGTAACAAGGGTAAAGAGTCTTCCCAATGTCAGAGATGGATTGTGGGTTAAAAGTTGACCCTTAGCTGCTTTTTCTGATGGTCTTTGTTCTGTAATAATCAGATTTAGAAAAACTTATGTAAGGCAGTTGAAAGTAATTCTGCTATATGCAAGACATGTCAGGGAGCAGAAGTGACATAATTTATGGACAGCCAAAGAAAAGAGTCAGACACTGGAAAAATTCAAATGGCTCCATCCCATCATCCCTCAGCAGCAGAACGTATATAGACAAGGTTTTACATTTGCAGTTCTTCCTACTTTTTTGCAATTTTAGGGGAAATGGTGGGTGGATTACATTCCATAACCTCCCTTAACCTTCACAACGTGGTAGATTAAGGCTGTGATGGGCCTAGACATGGAGTGGGAAGCAGAGGAGGAAACTCACATATGAGGATCCTTTACCTTCAGACAGATTTAATCTCATTCGTAGAAGAAGATGTGAGCAAAACTGGAAAGTGCTCTGGGCTCAGAGAGACAGTCATGCCTATTTAAACACAAATGGGCAAGTAAGGATCAGTGTCTAGCCACCATAAGCCTGGAGCAATTCTGTTGGTTCCATCAGCATTCACACTCCTTCCTACCAGCTCATCAAGGCAAAAGCTGGAGCTCACCACTCTCACAGTAGAAAATTTCTTCCTAATATTTCATCTAAGTCTCCCCTCTTCCAGTTTAAAACTGTTCCTTCTCATCCTATGGCTCCCCTTCCTGATCAAAAGTCCCTCCCCATCTCTCCTGGAGCCCCTTTAGAGACCAGGCTTTAAGGTCTCCCTGGATCCTTCTCTTCACCCCCAACTCTCTCAGCCTGTCCTCACAGCAGAGGGGCTCCAGCCCTCACAGCATCTTTATGGCCTCATCTGGACCTGTTCCAGCAGGAGCTGTGCTGTGCTGAGGACTCCAGAGCTGGAGGCAGCACTGGGGGGGTGTCTCCCCAGAGGGGAGCAGAGGGGCAGAATCCCCCCCTGGCCCTGCTGGCCACGCTGCTGGGGATGCAGCCCAGGGTGCGGGGGGCTTTCTGGGCCACCAGCGCACATTGCAGGCTCATGGTGAACTTCTCGCCCACCAACACCCCCAAGTCCTTCTCCTTGGGGCTGCTCTCAGTCCATTCTCTGCCCAGCCTGGGTTTGTGCCTGGGACTGCTGTGACCCAGGTGCGGGACCTTACACTTGGCCTGCTTAAACTTCATGATGTTTGCATGGGCCCACCTCTCAAGCCTGTCCAGAGACATGGGTGACCACGTCCCTGCAGGACAGCCCAGGCAGACTCACAGAAATCATTGCCCAGAAACTTAAACACCAACTGCTGTCTAGATGCATCTAGATGCATCTATCTTTAGATGCATCTTCTACATGAAAGCACCATAACATGGATGGAGGGTGATAATGCAGAGAGCGATTAGGCAATGAAAGCCTGTGAGCTCTCAGCTTGGAAACCAACTACCTGTTGTCTGATCAGTTATCCAGGACACCAGTACTGGCTTGGGGGTTTGCCTGTCATTGGCTGTGCCTTCTTCTGCATGGGGAGGGGGAAATCAGCCATGTATGTTCTTGCTTGGGCCAGAAGTGGTTTCTCATAGCTCAGAGAATTCAAAATGAGTAGTGGCTCCATGTAATGAGTCAGTCTGGCCTCCCTTCTATTGAATAGTAATAGCCCGTGCTCGGAATATATTAGAGAAAGAAAAAATAAATAGGAAAAAAAAAAATCTATTTTGTGACCAATTGCAGCTGTCAGGCTGCTCTCAGACTCTCTCTCATTTTTACTTTTATCATTACACAAAAGATGTTTGTTTCAGTTTCTCCCTCTCCGGGCTGGGCTGCCCTCTCTCAGGGACTGAGACATTCAAAGCAGAGAGGAGCAGACTTGTCACCCCCAGGCAGCCAGCAGCTCCAGGAAACCTGCAGCTTCCAGAGAGGACAGAGGTCAGTGAAAATGCTGCAGAAAGAGGTGTTTTAGAAGAGATTCATGCTGGGCACAGAGACCTCTAACGTACCTGGGACAAAGTGTCAATGGGAGGTGCAGGGAGACAAGTCTCTTGGCCAGAGCAGGAGAGGAACAAAGAAAACCACTCAAGCACTTATTGTCTCATCTCTAGCTAAAATTGTCCTTCCTATACCCTGGTTCTCCTCCTGGCAGCCTGTCTCTAAGCCTGCTTGAAATAGGGGCTGGATGGTTCTGGGTAAACGAGATTTGGTTCAAGATTGACTAGTTTGTTTAATTCTAGAGAAAAAGTATTTCGGGAGCTGTGAGAATCCTCTAGTGGGGTTTTCTGGAGCTTTTCCTGGGATTTCTTGTAATATTTTAGCAGTGAGTCAGCCACTTATGCTGCAAGATAGATGAGAACAGTAGTTAAACAGGCTTGACCAGATATATGAATTGATACACACAGAGCTTGTCTGAAGTGTTATCATCCATGAGATACTCTTCATGTTATTTTCTATCTTTAGATTGTTGTGGAAAATTAAAGATGAGATGCATACTAACGAACAGCAGTGTGGATCTATTGCAATGGTAGGAGAACAGTTATGAAATGGACTTTCCAGCCTGGGCATGTGAACAAGTGATGGTGTAACGTCAACTCTTCTATAGAACCCCATCCCGTCACTGCTGCTTGGGTCGTTAACCAAGTTAGTGTGTGTCTGCCTCTGTCCTGCAGAAATGTGGCAGGTGCAGGAGGTGATGGAGAGGACAGGGAGCTGCACTGTGTTTGCTCAGATTTTCCCATGTCAGATAACACAGAACATGTGCTGAACTGGGTAGGATTTAGGGGGGGGGGGAGGAGAGGGAAGGTGGTCTTTGGTCTTTTTGACATCCCCAGGAAATCTGTGCTTGGAAGTCTCCATTATTTCCTATAAAGACACGTCTCTGACACAAATCTGCAGCGCTAAGCAGAATTTGCACAGCCTGCTTTTGCCCAATGACAAATAAATTTGTTTTTGTAGATAAGCTTGGAAGTAGAGCACAGCTGGCGTGGAAATGATTGGGTTTAATTTCCCATTTGTTTGTGTCCGTGATTTAATTACTGCAATCCCTGTTATCAGCTCCTTTAAACTTTTATTTATTACCGGGCATCAAGAATATAATTTATTTCCTTTTGACAGAAAACTGCTTTCCACAAAGTGACAATCCATCAGGGGAAACTGTCGTGTTAATCCGTCTATTCACAAATACACCACGTGTGCAAGTAAGAGTGACTGGAGTTAAATTGCGTTGAGGAGAGACCAGGAGATCACAGGACGTTACCCATAGTCGTGGCCAGGATCATCCCTGTGGAAACAGCCGTGATTGCAGCAAAGATTTTCCTCCCAGTTCCTACGGAACAAGGTTTCGATGGCAGCGCCCCTGGCTGGGTCCATGGTGGAGACATGACATCAACAAAAATGCTTTTCAAATCCCAGAATCATAGACTCTCTCGCGATTAGGCTAAATTCTTTTCCCTAAATTTTCTAGGCAAAACATAGAGAAACCAAGAAGGGAGAAGCGAAAAACCTGAAGGAAAGCCCCACATCTTGAGAGACGTGTATCCCCATTGCTCAGTGCAGGGTTTATTGTGATTTGTCCTGTGTAGCCTTATGAAATAGAGGGACTTCGAGTGTGTGATTTATGCTTCTCCTGAAGCACACACACACAAAATGATTAGGTGCTTCACTCAAATATTTCTGCATTTAAAAATGTAAACAGAATGAGGTATCTACCTTGCCAACCGATTGATGTATCTATTACTTTTAATGAAATCAGATGTGAATTAAGCCTACTGGAAGGCTACAACCTACCCTCAGACAAATCTATTCTGTTATTTTGAGTGCTGGAATTCATTTCAGAAGGTTGCTTAGTTGTGCTGCTGAAAATATACATATATATATTTTGCAGAAGAAAAATACTGGCAGCATGGCACATGACTGAGGAAAACCGATCTGCTCATAAAAGATTCTTCTATTCGATTTTATATGAATAAATTAATTAGAATCCATGCAATTATTGTGCTCCTAAAAAGTCTGCAACCTGTTTGCTGTACAGTGTACTGAGTTTATTATAAATTTAATGCTGTTATGTTCTTCTGAATGACTCCCAGACATCTTTGCTGTGAGATACCTTATAGTTAACGTATCTTCCCATATTCACTGCTACAAGAAAAACAAGTCACATGCAGAAAAAAAAAGAAAAAAAAAAAGTAAGTTTTAAAAATATGTATTTAATTCCGATTTCTTGCAATCTTCTGTAAGGACCTAAATACTTAAATCTAAATTTTTCAAAGTGATACATTATTTCAGATGTCTTACTGGATACTTTTTGTGTTGATGCTTTTCTATAAGCATAGACCAAATCCTGTTCAAAAAAAACCCCTTGGTGGCTATTACAATGTGCACTTTGAAGTCCATCCGTATTTTGTATTCTACCTCTTGCAAAGGACCTGAATGTCTGTCTGTGATGTTTTTCCAATGCCTCCCTTCAGTGACATCAATTGGGAAATTCAAGGTTCTCAGCAGTAGGTTTACACGTCTATCATTGTTTAAGGACTGTGGGTTGCAGAGAAATTTGGATACCCTCTTTCTGTTTCCTCTATGGTGACAGCAGGCATTCCAGGCATTGGAAACAAGGGTGAAACTGAGAGATAACACCTGTAGATCTCATCTCTGCAGTTTGGCTGGGCTCAGCGTGGAGGATCTCGCAATGTAAAATGGGTTCCTGGAACTGTAACTTTTTTTTCATATGAAATCTTAATGCTCTAGGCCTCTGTATTGAGCCCCCTGAAACAACCCCAAATAATTTGTGAGATGTCTGCCTGAACACAATGTGTTTCAGTGTGTTGCTGCTTTAGATGTCTTGGATGAAGACAAGGGACGTCACTGCAGTGATGAAAAATTTCAGAACACATCCATTCTTCAGTTTCCTTGAGGTGACTCCTTGTGTTTAGTATAAAACTTGGGAGAAAAAAAGTTGAAAAGGTTTTGTGCCTTACCAAAAAAAAAAAAAAAAAAAAAAAATTAACAATCAGGTCCATAGCAAAACCCCATGGTGAGGCAAATCACGTCTTCCTCAAAGAGAGTGTCTCTGCATTTCCATCAGGAAAATATAATCAGAGGAGCACTGTACTGCCTTTCCCAGCAGTGGAAAAATGAATGGTCTGCGCTAGGATTATTTGTACAGGAAATTGGATTGCGAAGATGCATTAAAAGGTGATGCTAAAACGTTATGACAATGAGAACTACCAAGATCAATAGAGAAACTGATGTTCTGGAAAACCAGATCCAATTAGACGGAGAACTCGCTGCACTGAGTACAGGCAGCACAGCAGAGCCGCTGCCAGCGCGTGGGGTTTGCTGGTCACAAACCCAGCTCCTCTCGCCCCAGGAAAACCTCAAAAGTGCCCAAAGAGACTTCGGGAGTCCCAGTCACTCCAGTTCCCTGCTGGGACATGAGCTCTTTGGGCAACCAAGCTGAGGAGGGGCAGTGCTGAGCGGGCAACTCTGTGCCCGTGGCCACCGCTGCAGCATCGCGCTGCCACCAGCACCCAGGAAGTAAATTAATTGAATAACCAGTGGTAAATTAATCAAATAACCACGCAAGCCAGCAAGAAAGAACAATTTCCTCACAGTTTTGGAATATCTTTCCCAAAGAAAGGGAAAAAAAGTTTGTACAAATACACAAAATTATACTCTGGCTGTTACTTCTCAGTCTGAACGTTCTGTCTCCTGCTGTGTTATATTCTTTAACACTTAATGAGGTATTTCTGCCTTTGGTAAAACACATTTTGAAGAAATAGAGGACAGTTAGTGTGTGGTGGTTTTTTTTTTTGCCTAGAATATTTGAGCAGGTTTTTTCTACCAACTGCAGGTTGAAACTTGGAATGACTTCTCAGTCCTCTCTGCCTTAGAACAAAGCAGAAGATACAACTTCGGTCCTGAATCTTGATTTCTTAATATGAAAAATGAATGCCTATAATAATCATGTTAAGCATGGAGGAAGGATAGATAAAGCATTACAATAATATTTGGGGCTTATTTTAATATGATTCAGAAGCCAGCAAAGCAATCTAGCATAAGCTCAATTTTGAATGTGAGGCTTGTCCTGCTAAAATATATTCTGCGCTTTGTCAGACCTAATCTTGTTATAGTAAGGCATTAGGAAAAAGGAACAAATGTTTTATTTAACTAACAAACTGCAAATTTTAAATTTTTGTTTCCAGATATGCGATTTTCAAATTTATTTGTAGCACCTAATTAACCTAAGATTGAATTTTCTATAGACACAAGGATTAGAACAGCCTACCTGCTCAAGCAATACCAGAAATCAAATGCAAAGTAATTGCAAGCATAAACCAAGTGGAATTTCTGTTTGACCTGAAATAAGTGCCTGTGAACAGGCACCAACATTCCCCAGAAAGTTCTGACTATATGTTACCTGATAGTATTGAAGGAATGAGAACTTTGAAATAAAAACAAAGAAAAAAAAAGGAAGAAATAGGTAAGAAAAAAATCGAAATGCTAAAATCTTATTTTGAAACCAGTTTTCTCTCCAAGTTTCTATGCCTGTATTTATTTAGATCAAGCAGAAAGTTTATGTATAAAGGTGAAGCTGGAAATCCAGCAATATTAAGGATCAGAACCCACATGTCATGTTGTACAATTCACTGTGATAATTAGCAAGTAAAATTGAAATTACTCTCTCTGTCTTCGTGCTATATGATATTTCCAGAATTTAGTATACTTTTGACATCCCTGTAGCTTTTCACAAGAAAAATCATAATGCTTTGAGCAGTAAGTCAGAATTCATCTTCCTTTAACTTTTTTACACTAATTCTGTGATGCCTGCTAACACAATTACTGTGCTTTCCCTGCCCCGTCTCCTTCAGTATAGCGTAGCACTGTTCTTTTTATCATTTGCGGATATTTTCTTCTGGCAGAACTAATAAAATATGATTCTGAAATGAGAGAAGCCCTCGGTCCCTCGCAGGGTTGGGGCTGGAACAGGGCGGCTTCTGCAGAGGAGATGGGGTTCCTTCTCAACAGGATTTCTCAGGAGCTTTGGGTTTTATTTACTTTGGTTTCTTATTGCAGGGGGAAAGAAAAAATCCCACATCATAGAATCATTTCATTGATGCAATGAAAGCTCAAGATGCTCTAAGACGGGTTAAAAATCACAGTGTTTTGCTAGCTGTAAAATCCCACATTGATCTGTTCTTTTATGTGACAGGGCTCCTAATATATGAGCCCCAAATGATTCTCCCCTTCATTTGATATGTCACAAACACCGACTTGAACAAGGTAAATATTTTTCTTCAAAGAAAGAAAATCAGGAAGAAATAAAATTAAATAAAAATTTAAAAAATCAGTCAGTTCGTGTAAATGCCAAACATTATTTATAATCGAATGAGAAAGTAGAACAGAAATCTTCTCCATACACAGATAGCTCTTCTGAATATGAGGAAACTCCAAATGAAGAATAAGCGAAAATGTGTTTACTGTATTCTCTAATATCCATCAACCTGTTAAGGAATTGATGGTGACATCTCTCCCCATAGCTCTCCCAGGAAAACAATGTTGTCAATGCATGCTCCTGCAAAACAGCTTGTGGAAAAGAAGTATCGAGGCTGTATTAATTTCAGCATCCCCCATTTAAGAAATATACTGATAAGCAGGAGAGAAATCAGGGAAAAGATGCAATAAAAATTACAAGACCGAAAGTGGTCATATTTACAGTTTCTGTAGCGAAGGGAAGTGTTTCTAACACAGCTGAGGAAGCTGGCAGCTGGGAGCAGAAGCGAGACTAAAGGCATTTTTTTGTCAGTGAGGGTAACTCGCCTTTGCAATGATTTCCTGGGGGAGTCGCAATCCACTGGTAATTTCGTTAGTCAACATGAGATATTTTTCTGAAAATCATGCTGTAGTTTACAGGAGGCTTTATTGAGGAAGTCCTACGGCTTTGTACTCTCAGAAACACATGCCCGGGGATCAGCAGACTTCAGGTGCAAAGTTCTGGCTAAACGTGTTAACCATAAGTTAACAACACTCAGGTATTAAATGGCTTTTTTTTCTGGCTAATTTAGGTTGCTTACTGTCATGGGTAAGGTCTTTCTTTTGCTGTGTTTGCATAGAGCATAATTTAACAAACCCATCCAAGGCAGAGCTGCAACTGGTACCTCAGGACATACAGCTACACCTGTAAATTATATTTTAGCATATTCTGCTTTTGTTAAAAGTGCTACAAACAGAGAGCCCGTTTATAATGTCAATTTTAATGCAAGTTTTGCCATCAAACAGCTAGTTCGGTTCTAATATTCCCTAAACTATTTATCCTGTCCATAGCTGTACACCAGATTAATATTTTAAGCAATTCAAGTCACTTAAATTTGGATCTGAAAAGACATACACAAAGGTAGATTTGAATGACTGAACAATTAGAATATTCTTTTCTTAATTATGTTAAAAATTCCTTGCTTCTTTAGATGTAAAATAAGTGGAACTTCATTCACCAGATTTGTATATAAAGTAGGAAGTGAATCACTGTAAAAGTAAATGTTCCCATGTTCTCACACTCTCTGTCATATTGATATATTTTATAGGCACCATCGTTGCCAAAAATGGGTTTGTGTAACTTTCAAAAGTATTTCTAATGTCGATACACAAAAAGCACCTTATAAACAAGTAACAAGGGAACTGGCACGTGAGTAAAGAACACCGCGTGGCCAAAAGTCAGCAAAATCCTTCTTTCCCTGGACTTCAATAGATTTAGATCAAGCCTTAAATGTTTTAACATTGATTTAGCACTCCAGTACATCAAGGGTAATGGAGAGGAGATATGTGACGAGAAGTTAGAGTTCTGCTTCTAAAAACATGGGACAGCAGTGGATGGAGAATTCCCAAAGCAAATAGAGGCCTTAAGGCTGCTTTAAATGAAGTCTATAAGGAGCATCCATAAGGAGCAGAGAGCAGTAGAGCTTCTTGAGATTTTCCTATTAATTCTTTTCCATCAGGAGACGCCACCTCTTCAGAAATTGTGTTTAATGGGAAATAGGTTCATTTTGGGAAAGTTTTGCTGTAACAACATTTTCCTTGGGGAAATCTACCTGGATTTGCCCTCAAGGCTGTGTTGGGTGTGATGGAGGCTGGGCAGCCTTGGTCCTGGCTCAGGAGCATCCCAGAGCCAGGGAAGGCTGGGATAACTGTCTGGCATGGATAAGAGACAAGTCCTCTAGGGTATTTCTGCTCTGACATAATTCTTACTTCAAAAGCCAGTAAAACTCTGGAAAAGGCATCTGCTTCCTTAAATAGGAACTGTTTTTACTAGTAATAGAGTTTGCATCATTCAGGGTACGTGCAAGTTGATAGCTGTCCTGATGGGAGACAGACACATGGCATGCTCTTAGGTGGATGTATCTGCAGCTGCACGGAGCTGACTTCTTTGCCTGCTGGGGTTATGAACATCTTCCACAAGGGCACAGATATCTCTAAGAGCCTCCACCCACGAAGCTGTCAACACGTTCAGTAGGAATATGCCTCACTTTCTCAGGTACGGACCGTACTCCCCGGTCCTGCTCAGGCTTCGTGGCAGCGCCTGTGACTCCAGCTTTCTGAATAATCTCTCTGACAGACATTTTTCAAGAGCGGTGTTGCATCAGCATTCACCAGCGGTATGCTGTCGTAAATATTTCACTGTATTTAAAGCCTGCAGGTAGTTTTTCTTCTTATTTGCAGCATTTCCGTCCTGTGCTGTTTTGATGGGGTACTTGAAAGAAGATTGAATAATTTCCGCTTAACATCTGAGCTTCGATTTTAACTGGGTGTCAGGCCAAGTTCTGAATTTAAATTGATCTCTCCATTGCCTTTCTTTCCTTCTTCTCTTTGTTCTTCTCCCAATCTTCACTCCCACGGGACAGCGTGACTTTTGCAAAAGCTGTTCTAATGCTTTTCCCGTCCACGCTGAGTGCGTAGCCAGGGTTAGCACAAAGGCACGTAGAAGAAGGATGAGGAATCAGAAAAATCCACTCAGACATATCTCATTTCTTTTAATGTGCTTTAAAATGCTGCAAATTAACATAATCCATCTTGGAGAACTGGTCAGAACATTGCACTTTTAAAATGTAGTGGTTCTGGGGTTTTTTTGAAAAAATGAGTTTCCCATTAATGTTCCTCATCTTTCAATAAAATAAAAACCAAAGGAGGGTTCTTTGGAAAAATGAGGTTGTGCTCTCCTCCCTGTCCCCACACATCTTCCCCTGCTTTGCTGTTGGTAACAGAGGGAATTTCATTTCCCATTGTAGTTCTCTCTTGACGTGTTTCCTTTGGTATTACCTTTGTGTCTCCTCCATTCAATGTCAAGAGCGCGACTTGCTCCCATGCTCAATATGATCACCAGTGGTGGTGATAGTCCTCTGTTGCTTCAGGAGATCTTATGGTCCTCTGCTGCTTGCCCTGCAAAAGCCTCTCTTTGTGCTGCAGAGCAATGGGTTTGCCCAGGTGACCTCCAGCCCAAATTACTCCATGAATCTACGAAGGAGACACTTAGCTCCCACCCCAGGAGGTGAGAGGTGGATACATGCTTTGGGGTGGCTGGAATATGGGTGATGGGCGATGTATTGGGTGTTGGTTGATGGCCAATTTTCCAAATTTGAGGGGAGCTGGGAGCGGCCAGCGAGATGTCACCTTGCTGAGGGGCTGGCAGCAGCGTTGTCCCACCAGGCATCAACTTCTGAGGTGCAGTGGGAGCACCGAGTTCGGTGTGGTTTGTGTAACTTCTCATGGGCTCTCTCAGGAAAGTACGATGGATGATTTAATGAATCATTCTGAGTGTGTGGGCTCTGCCTTCCAGTGGGTGAGATCTGTTTCACTCCAGCTTTGTCTCACATTATAAGAAGTAAAAAAGTGTTCTTCTGGAACTTTTTATTTATATTTCGCAATAAAAGCTCTGACAGCTGAAATAAAGCCGTTTGTGGATTTATTCTTTTCAAAAGTACAGGCTCAAACTCACAGACAAGAAGAAATTGTAGGAAAAGAAATAGAAGACTTGGACTTACAAGGAAAATAAGAGATAAATGACAATAAAGTGGGTAGATGGTGGGCAGGTGGCATGGCTTTCAGCATCAAGGCTGACAGCCATTTCTCACCATCCATTTTCTGCCTCAGCTGAGCAGGGCTCAAATGGAATGAGGGGAAGGGCTGTGGCAACACCACCACATTTAGAGAGCAAGGATCAGGTGTGGTCTCCCACTAGCCACAGTATTTCAGCACTGAGGAGACAAGGTAGCCCTCGTGACAAGATGTTCTACCTGGGTAAGTGATTTCTGAAGGCCCGTATAGCACCTGCCTCCATTTTTGGTGCAAAAGGAGGGTCGAGGCGCTGATGAGATGAGATGAGATGTGGCTTCAAGCGAGAACTTCTATCTGCTTGTGCTTTCCCAACTTGGCTCTGGATCTCCTTTGTCTTTCTCTTTCTTTCCTACAAGTCATTGTGAGCTTCTGCTTGGCCTGGGTGGAGGGGAGATGGTGGTGGGGAGGCATTTCTGATGTCGAAGGAAGGCTGAAGAATGTTGTTACAGACTACACGTGATGGGGAAGCTTGTACCTGGGGAGGAATGAGCTGAATAACGGAGGAAGAAGTGGTGTGTGCTGTGTGTGTTTTGAAGTATCCTAAACATCTCCCATGAGAGAAAAGGAGGATATTAAGAACCAGGCATAAAGTTCATGAACCTTTTTCTCTCTTGTGTTGCTCTTCTGATATGTGTCAGACCATAACGATATGGACAATGGGGTGTTATACAATGGGCTAAATGTACCGCTGACATAGGCGATGGAGATGAATGAGGTCTCCTTGTCCTCATTCAGGGAAGTCCTCCAGGGAAGGTGTTCCCTGGAGATTATATCCTTGCTGCTGCTGGCATTATACAGCCCTCCGGGTGCTGTCTTTATCTCTTCAATGCTAAAGTTGTTTGATTTTGGTGTCTTACCGGAAGTTAAACTTTCTATGTAATTCTAATATGTTAAGGAATTAAAACTTTATCAAAGATGTTCCAGGAAAAGCCTTTTTTACTATTTAATTTGTTGTTGCAAGATGCTGACTTTCCAAGATCTATGCACATTGGTTCCAGCGGAATGCTGTGAGGTAACAGTTCAAATCTAGTAAATAAATACTGAGAGATACCAGGAAAACTGCTCAAGAGGTTATGAGTCTTCTTCTTGGCGCCTGCTCCTCGGTGGAAAATGGGTATTTCAGACCTTTCAGATGCTCGGGCAGCAGAAGTGTGTGCCTACTGTCCTGACATAGTGCATTGCAGACCCCTGATGATTCCCAAACCCCGTCCTGCACCACAGCCTTGCAAATCAGCTCGGCTGGTTCCTGCCCGGTGATTGAAGACAGAGCTCCCAGGCGCGTGTCTCAGCTCCAGGCAAGGCTGGGCAGTGACTCAGAAAGGGGACCAGATGACCTCCATGGCATTTCATTACCTGAGAAGGAACCCAGAGCAAGGGATAGAGCCTGATGAAATTCAACAAGGGCAAATGTAAGGTCCTGCACCTAGGGAGGAATAACCCCCTGCACCAGTACAGGTTGGGGGCTGACTCACTGGAAAGCAACTCTGTAGAGAGAGACCTTGTCCTGGTGGACAGCAAGTTGCCTGTGGGCCAGCAATGAGGCTTTGTGGCCAAGAAAGTCAATGGTCTCCTATTGGGGTGCGCTCTTCTCAGTGGTGCCCAGTAGCAGGACAAGGGGCAATGGACACAAACTGGAACATGGGAAATTCTATCCGAACATCAAGAAAAACTTGGACACGTTCCTGTGGGACCTGCTCTGGGTGACCCTGCTCTGGCAGGGGGTTGGACCGGGTGATCTCCAGATCAACCCCATATCATTGTGTGATTCTCTGACTCAGTGTTACCAATGCTTCATCAAATGGCTATCAGTTTTTTGCCTGTTCACAGTCTCTTTCTGTGCTGAATTCTAAAAGCAGATCATTCCCTCTTCTTTTTTTTTATTATTATTTTTTTATCTTTAAGCTCTTGAAAACAGATACAGTGGCCCAGCTTTTCCTAAGCCTATGCAGGGTGCCTGAAAAAATGAGATGGCTTTATGGAATGAAAAGCCAAATGTAGTGAAGGTGTATTTTTATAACCAATTATTTCTCCTAGTGATAACAGAGCCCTTACACACACCAAAGCTGGGCTTGATTCATTGATTTCCATTGTTATTGATGAAAGACTTTAATTTTTTCCTCATCTCACACAGGTTTATTAATTCTTAAATCTAATATACATTATTTTGTTGTTTCTCAACTGAAAATGCCTCTTCTGAGACCAATTAAACTAAAGCATGGGGTATATTTCTCATTCTGGCAAACAAATATAGCAAGATCTTTGTGAATATTTTTCCTTGTAGGAGCCTCTGTTTCAGTGCTGCTCTACTTTCCTGAATATTTTGATATGGCTTTGTAAGATATGTGGATGTATTTGCTTGTTTGTCTCTGGATATACATAGCTTAATTTTGAAAAAGATTGTGTTTTTTTCTTAAGAAAGCAGAAAACTATGAAAATTGAATAACAGGGATATTTCTTCTGCATTTGGAGTTGAAAAAATGAGAAAAATGAAGGAAAGAAAAGCATTTTTAAAATAAAATTTGAAACAGATGAACCCAATGGGTTTCTTAAGCATTATTTTTTTTCTTAGTTTTTTATGAAAACTTCACATTTGTAAAGTGTTTTTAGCAAAATTAACTCTATCAATCAATTGTTACCAATCAACTATCATTAAAGAAATGGAATCTTGATAAAATAAGAACTTTTTTTTTCATGTCCTTTATTAAAATATGAACATTATAGATATTCAAAACAAAATGCTTTTCTATCTCCCTCAGCATTCTGAGACACAAGTTCTATGCTGTCAGAAGAAAGTTCCTAATTTACTGGTGATGCTACATTCAAGATTGATTGCAAATTGCCCCGGGAGTATATTCTGATATTTCCAGACCCATTCTGATGACTCAAGAGATCTGGATAAGATTTGAAAAAGACAGGTGGTCTTCTAAATACTTCTTCTGCTCATCTCATTATTACTTAAAAATCACTTTATATGGAGTAGATTGAATTGGCCAAATGTCCAGATACGTTTCATTGCTGCTGTTATGCCTATTGTTATTATTAACATTATTAATAATAAAAATAATAATATAGGAAATATCAACAGTAATAAGAACATCAGCAGGACAATTATACAAATATCACGGCCAGTTCTGCTGTCTGTTTCTGACCAGCTTTCTGCAAGAAAACTTGGCTTAAAACAAAAACCTTGAGAAATCAAACTTAGATAAAATCATAATAGAAACAAGGTAAATTGTTAAGATTTCTACCCTTTGCAATCCTAACAATTGGTAAAAGCAATACCTTCTTGCTAAATGATGTAGTAAATTTTTCATGAGTTAAATTTTTACATAAAGATTTTTTTCCTCCTAGACTATATTCCTTGGACCAGAACTTCTAACCAACTGACTAAAAATGTACGTTTTCTACTTGAAAAGTACTTTTTTTTTGGTTTTTTCTCAAGAGTAATATGAAGGAACTTTCGTAAAAACTAATGCTTAGCAACATTCTTTGCAAAGGATGTACTCATTGAATTTTTTTTTAGGCAAAAGCTGTCTCCAAACAACACAAGTTGTAAGGACGGCCACCTTCAGTGGAGCAAGTCTTGTTGTGTCCTTTGTTTAACAAATATCCACTACTTTCCAGCGACGTAGACAAGTCCTGCATAAATATCAATCACACACAAGCTGGTGTAAAATATGTGTGTGCTTTTGAATTTTTTTTTTAGTGATTAAAATGTAGGTCCAGGCTTAGAATCTCTACACAACAGTCATTGCAAAACAGTGCTTCGTTTTGTTAAATCATCAGCATTGACCAAGCCCACAGAGAGGAATCACGTTACTTCTCTGAGTTGACTCATGCCAAGAAAATTTCTGCTGTTTGTGGGGATACAGATGTAGGAGAGCACAAAAAGCATTTGCTGAATCTTTCTAATGCATCTCTGGTAAATGACAACAGTGCGGCCACCCAGGGGTATTCCCCGCACACCAACAGCTCTTCATAACTCAAAGTCATTGCAGACAATGGTCTAGTTATTCAATTATTATCATTTCTGTAGAAAGAGAAGAAGCTTTGCACTGTGTACAACACCCTATTTCTTTCTCAAGCATCCCATGTTCATCTGAGATCATAAAAAAACAGGACTGGAGGCTATTCTTGTCTTGACAACTCAGGAGCTTTGCAACATACTCTCCCAAAGACTTAGAAGGATTTGGGAGACTGTAGAAAGGGTTATACTGGCCCTTGCTGCTGGTTATGAAGCTGTCAAACTGACAGACATGTTTGAAAACTTCTGTTTTCTTTCCAATGGTGAGAAGTAAAGCTTACACATGTACAATGAGAAAATGCTTCATTACGGTTCTCATTCTTAGATTCACACACGGAGACTAACCTTTTAAAAAAAAAAAAGGAAAAGAAACAAAGAGGTAGGTCTGGTACGTGACTCAAGCTGAGAATGTGTTCATATTAAAGAGGAAGGGTGAAGTGCATCAAAGGGGTAAAGAGTAGAGCAGAGCAGAGCGACAACCAGTGTAAATTTTCCTTTTCTTCAAGATTAGCTGCTGCAGGAACAGTTCCATGATGTGAGAAGCAGCTTTGGCCTGTGAATAAAAGGATCTACTTTAGGGGCTTTAATTGGCTCTTACAAGAGGCAGTTCTACTGTGAGAAGAGGAATAGTTTCCACAATGAATGCATTACGGTCCAAGAATATAACAATGAATTTTTCTCCACTTCAGAAAGAACCCCAGGCACTAGAAATGTGCTCTGAAATAGGGAAAGGACTTTCCACACTGCCCTAAGAGAAAACTAGCTAGGAGGATCTTACACAGGACCCACAGTCTCTCGGTCTTGTACTTCTCATTGCATACGATGAAAGTAATGAAAAAGGCCATGACTGTCACTCTGAATCACCATCTGCGAAGTAATTGCATCTCCCAGATTTGACTGCAGGTGGGTGGACTGGAGTTCATGCAATTGAGGAATCCCTGGGGGACTTCACAGGGAAGGAGTTCCTTCTCCATCCAAGTGCGGATGGTAGGATCAGAATAAATGCGCAGTTTATCATGATGTTTTGTATTAATACTTTTAACTAATGAGCAGAATAAGCATATTCAAGTGCTTCTGTAGATGTACACATAATATATGAGTGAATTAGAGAATATAATTTATCATGAACTTGCTTTTTTTGCTGCTCATCTGGGACACTTGAAAATCTGAAATAATGACAAATGAAAACATTCTGAATAATGCATGGTATAAGAACCAGGACTGATCCATCTTAATTCTCTCTTGCTAGTTAAAAAACCTGATTTTAAATGATATGTTCTTCCCTCATTCTTTGAAGTAACTTCAATTATGTCCATTTGGACCAAGACTAAATTTAGCCCTTGAAACTCAATAAGCTCTATTGGCACAAGAAACTAACCCCCAGACTCCTGTGGATCCAGAGACATCAATTTCTCAGTGATACAGCTAAATATGCAATTACAAGCATTAGGCTTAGATCAAAGTGTTTGACTGCAATTCACTCAACAGGACTAATCCCGTTTACTTCATTAGTATGAAGATCGTCCCTTGTTTTGTCCAGAGTCAACCCTGACAGGGCAGATGCTGGACATCGCGCTGAGGTTCTGACGCCTGGGCTGCAACAGGATTAAATACCCTGTGCCCAGGAGGAATGACCTCAGAGACAAGGTAGTCAGAGTCAGAAGACCATTTTCATGTGAGAGAGCCAAAGGATGAATTCTTCAAAGTCACATACATCTTCTAGATGTTTTCAGAGGTGACCTGAATGATGGTTTATAGTGCTCCATAACCCAGGGCAAAAATCAGCTCCCATGTATCTCCACCCATCCTTTCTGCCCCAGCTTAGGGACCAGCTTCTAGGTCAGGGTAGGCTGAAAATGTCCATTAGCACTGAAGCTTGACCCACCATGGGGAGCTGAAAGCTGGGTCTCCAACGCTCTTCCGTAATTTCCCTTCAGCTTCCTCTTCTCAGTTCACAGCAGGGTTCACCCTTTAATTTCTTGGCCTCTGATCAAAAACCAGGTAATTACCAAAGCAGCATGGAGTTTGGATGATCGACAGATAACATCCCATGAGAGCACAAAAAGCTGCATTTTGAAAAGGTAAGACAATAAAGGTATTTCAACAAGAAGTCAAACAGGAGGCTTCCAACAGGGAGTGCTAAAAGACTCCCAGATCATCACACTGGAATGGGTCTTTGTCAGCTGGCTCCATGAGAAGTGACATTTTCAGCTCAGAGCATTTGATCAGCTCAAATTCATTTGCTCAACACGTGAGGCACCTGAGTTCAGTCACTAGGGTTATCAAAATGAACAAACACATCTCTAGATCACCGCAGGAGAAGGGGGCACGAAGCATTTCAGACACGATTTTGTGTTCTTTTCCATCTTTTATCTCCCTTTCCTGGAGACATGGCACCAAGAAAAAGCATGTCAGAGCTGCACAAAGTATTGTGACACTTGCAACGCCAGCTTTGCTTTGCCTTTTGAAAGCACTTTCAGGATCTCAGCCGCTTGCAAGAGCAGTATAACCATTCAAGGACCGCTTCAATCATGAGGAACTGCAGATGCCTGGTTCCTGACATGGAAAGAGGAAAGGAAACTAGATTTCTATCTATTTTTTTTCCTCTCAACCTCTAATTTCAGAGGTTGGTTTCTTTTTTTTTTTTTTGATATGAGTAGTAACTGCAGAGAAGTGGAGGGTCCAAGCCTGAGGTTTTTGCAGACCACAGGGCCAGAAGGTGTCCAGCTGCCCCTGGACACCCAGTTTTGCTGGGAAGGTGTTCTGGCAACAGCAGCCCAAGGGGCACTGGCACCCTTCCTTTCCACCCATTACTTTTTGATGAACGTGCCAGTTCTACATTTTGTTAATGCATTTACAGCTGGACAGGCTTTCTGTTGCAGCCTGCTGAACTTCTCCACTGACTTCACTGGCGACAAGATCTCCTCACAGACACCACTAAAGTCTGTTCTTCCAGACTGCAGTGCCCAGGTTCAATGTGCTCTGGTTTCCTTTTATTCCCACCCAACCATTTGCATATTGGACTGAAATCTTCACCTCCAGCCTTGCCCTCTCCACCTGCGTCTTCATTCCTCACCGAAAGGAGGAAAATTCACCAAAATTTCTGCTTTTAACTTTGCTGGGCTGGCCTGCCTGGTGGCCAGCTTTCCTGGAGGCCAGGTACAACAGCAGTGAGACATCAACTCCCAGGTCAGGAAGGCAGCTCGTCCCTGTCCCCAGCAGAACCAGTTCAGAGGACCACAGCACCACCACACCCTGTGCTTCCTTAGGAAAGGACCTAACATCTGGGAAGGCGGTGGCCTGTGAGATTTTCCCGTGTGGACTATCTTAAGGACCCCAAAGGAACCTGCACGTCCCACCCACCAGCGAGGCAGGTCCACAGATGTCAGTGCAACACCAAGGGCATCACTACTACTACACAGTTGAAATTCCAGGCTGCTTTCAGGTGCTCGAATCCTTCTCTGACTGCACTTGAGGATGCTCTGATTCAGCACAGTGACCCCAGGCGAGCCACCAAATATATGACTGTATTTGTAAGCAAAACTTTAGACCTTTTCTTTTTTTAATCAGTGGCCTTCTCTTGGTAGCTGTGAACTTCAACATTCGCCACCCTCCTCAGCTGTGGAGCAAATCTCAGTGTATTTGCTGTAGGACCGTTACTCCAGAAAGAAAAACTCTAATTTAGAGCAGTCAGTTTCATAAGCAATCACTCTGGTTTAAAAAAAAGAAAAAAAAAAAACAAGAGTAAAGCATGATTTACGTACACTGTAATAAAGATAAGAGTTTCTCAAGCACACATGATTTTTAATACTATATGCAGGCTAATTACTGTAATAGAAACATAAAATTGCTTCTCAGGCCCCAGAGAGCAGTTTAATCAAATGTGCTAAAATATAAAGAAAATATTTGTTGCGAAAAAGACAAAGGTTATTATCAAGACATTAGTGGCACTATTTATCATCAGGGATGATGAAGAGGTGTTTTGTGGCATATTTCTCCACTGGCAGGAATGTCTCTGTGTTTGAATTCAATTGAGACATGAAAGTGCTATTCCTGAACATAATCAGGAATCGATTCTCCGTGACACCACCGAGCAATTACAGTACCATTAAGTTCCATTAAGGTGGAGACACTGCCAAATTTAGACTCAGCAATTAAAATACTAAATGAGCATGTGTGATACCCATACTTTCCTATCTTTCGCATTTCAAAAGAAGACTTGTCAAACAAAATCAGAACTGAGAATTTTGACTGAAACTTGTACAAATCAGAAGTTCACATACTTTACCCACATTTTGGCAAAGCTATAAGCCCTGAATGAAATAAAAAAGTCACACTGATCTGCACCATCCTTCACTTGATAAGAGTTCTAGAAGTCACCTATTTATTTATTTTAACACGATCCATAGTTACTGTTTTTAAATCATACAGCTGTGTTCTAATAAAAGATGTGCCATTTAACTTCGCTTTCATTTTTACGTGCTGAAGCTGTTCAAACAATGATTTTCCCTGAAGGGGGGAAAGCTCCCAAGTAATCAGTGATCAGTGTAATATAATTCAGTCTGGGAAATAGAATAACTATCAGGGAAAGTGCCTGAAAGCAAATTAGGAAAGATATAAAGTCACCCGGGGCATTGTACGGTCAGACTGTGAAGTTAATGGATAGATCCTTAAACCCTACCAAATTATATCTGCAAAATATTTCTGTCTGATGGTGTCTTTTGCTAATCAGCCAGGTTTCTGCTCCATGTAGACTGCATTTGGGTGCCTACTTGCACGTCATGATATAACTGGTGCTGCATGAGTACTTCTATCCATGCTGTGCCATTACAATGCACCAGCCAACTGGCTCCCAGTGCCCTGAAATAATCCCTAAGAAGCTGTTCTGAATCACAGAATGGTTTGGGTTGGAAGGGATCTTAAAGATCATCCAGTTCCAACCCCTTGCCCTGGAGAGAGACACCTCCCACTAGACCAGCATCTTCGTGGCCTCCTCTGGACCCGCTCCAACAGGTCCATGTCCTTCCTGTGCTGAGGACTCCAGAGCTGTTCTGAACAGTACAAGAAGGAAACAGCTTTTATTATCTTCAGATCCCAAAAACAAGCAGTACATTGTGTATGATTGTCTTTTCCCAGAGCTCCACCTGGTTCTCCACCTGGAAAATAAAGCTCTGCCATGATTCCATCTCCCATGTGCAAGGAGAGCTGTTTCCAGTTCAAGTTGCCCATGCCAGTGCCCTTCATGCCCTGGGATAGGAAGGGAGCTTGCCTTTGACCACCCTTTAGGGCTAGTTGGGTCCCAGATGAGAAGGGGGAGAGTCCTTGCACCAGCCCATCAGCTGCTCTCATCAAAGCTACTCGTCACTCTGGGGTCCATGGCCTTTTCCCAGCCAGGGTTGGGGTAAGCTCTCCATGAGTTCACCGTGCTTTAGAGTGGTGCTGCAGGCTGAAAAAAACCCCAAGATTTCTTTTCTGCTTCTTGTGTTTTCCCTGTTTCCTTTCTTTAAACTAGTTTCTGGTAATTGTTTTGTTCTGTTTCTGCTGCGACAAATATATATTTCTGGACTGTAGCTCTGGGAGAGATTCAGCCCAGCAGGTTAGTACCAGCTAATATCACTGGAAACATCTCAAAGGAGGGAAAGGGGAGTTATGGCTACCGGGGGTAGAGCCTGCATCCTTCCTCTTCACTTTTATTCCACTTCGAGAGAAGCCAAACTACTTCCTGCAGCCTGCACCGTGCAGCCCTATTTCCTTGGTTTATATGCACATTTCTGCTGGTTTCAGCATCACCAGACCCAGGGGCAAGGGGAAGGGAAGAGATTTGTGCTCACTTGAGAAAAAGGCAATTTATAAGGATTATGTGACAATGCTGTTTTTTCCCACACCCCTGCTGTCTTCTGGTTGTCACCGGCAGCAGCAGGGTTAACGGTGCCAGCGTCGGGCACCAAATACATCCAGGTTAAAGTAGAAGATCCACTGGTTTTGTGACAACTGAGGATAGTTTGGATGGTTTGAGGGACTGTCTGATTTTTAACAGGCTTTTTGATGGTCCCTTCCTGGTGAAAGCCCCCCACTTTTGAGCCAAATCGCTACATTCCCTTTTCCCTGTCAGCCCATTGCTTTCATCAGTCTGCAGATGCTGGAAGTTTCTTCCACTTTGTATTAAAAATGACAACATTACTATGGAAATGTCCCGGTAAATGGTCCGTTCGGCTGATAATTTTACTTCAAGCACTGAAGAAAAAAAAAATTGGCACCAGAAAATATCCTCAGATAGATCCTGAAATATTTTCTGTGCCCCGTTAAAAAATGTATATGGCTTGCACTAATGGAATTAAACTTAGACAAAATAAACACTCAAATTTTCCTTGGGTTGCAATTTCCCCCAAGAGCACTAGACTCTCTGAATGCCAGGGACCTTTCAAGATTAGATACAAGAAAGAGAAAAGAGGCTTTCCTGTCTTAGCTGTGCCGCCTTTTTTCTTCTCTGCACTTGAAAAGAATTAAAATAGACAGAAACAACCCCAAACCCCACGCTCAGGACTGTTACTTGTAATTCTGTCATTTCTCCCGCGCCTCTCCTCATCCTGACAGGCGGGCGAGCTTGACTCCTTGTTAGGCAATTGCCATAGCACATCACATCCCAAATTTACCAAACAGATTGCGCTGCCAAACAGGTAGGAGGGATTTGCGTATGTTGCACTTGAAACAGACAGGGGCCAACTACAAATTTATCCACACATTTGAATGGTTCTTGCAAGTGTATAAAAATAAACAATTAGATTAAAATAAAAGGCATAAAGGAATGAAGTGTTACGGTTTAAGGCTCACAGAAATAAGCTTAAGTGCACTGCGAATAAAAAATATTAATAAAGCTTTAACCGTAGCTAGCTTCAAAATAGGGATGTTAAATCTGAATTTCAAGCTTTGACTCAATTTAGCATTTACCAGGTGCTTAAACGCTGAAAACATTTTCTTACTCCATTCTTTACATGGGTATAATCTGAGAATGCAGATTTAACCATATACGTAACGGCTTTGCTGAGCTGGCAGCAGAATGCTTTAATTGTGGAGAATCTTGATTTCCATAGTGAGTAGTGAGGAACAATCTGCTCAGCAAGCAATTTATGCAAATTGGCTTTAATGAAAACTCTTCTCTGCTTTACTAAAAATGTAGAAACTTCCGAATAAGATTCTTTTTATCCTATAGTGCTGTTTCACTTCTTGTAGTTCTTCAATGTTTTTCATCAAAATGAAAATTTCCTATTTTAAAAGCTGATTCCTTCTTTCTGAGTGCGATGCAAATAATTTTGGCAGAGGGAAGTGAATAGAGTGTTTATATTCAATAACAGGTTGCGGGCATCTGGTTGTGTATTGGGTAATTGAAACTCAGTAGAAACGAAGTTCTGAGCCTCTCATTCTAATCACGTCCTCTCATTGAATTATGAGACGATTGCATATTTCACTTGGAGGAAGGGTAATAAATACGGGAATTTGGGATCAGAGACCAGGGAAAAAACATAATAAAAACTGCAGGAGACATCAGTAATAGTCATATCACATGATGGGTTTTTTTCTCTTAATCTGTTGTGTGCCAAAGGGTGTTTAAGAATTAAGTCAGTCTTACATAGTTTTAAGACTCCTCAGGAATCTGATGCTCAGCTGAGCTCAGAGGTGTCGGGGCCTCTGAAATACTGTCTTTAACCTGGGTATGACCTTTCTTCTGCTGTACGGGTCAAAGCACGAGGATAGAATCATGGAATCATTTAGGTTGGAAAACACCCTTAAGATCATTGAATCCAGCCGTAAACCTGACACTGTCACAGACACCCAGAGCACCTCTGTCTCAGAGACCAGCAGATGGAGAGACAATATGCAAGAAAACGGGCAGAACCCTGTGTCCCACGACTGACAATACTTGGAAAAAGTAAAAGGACCTACACAAATCTTAAGGTCATAATATGAGTTGGGTAAAAGAAAGAGTTGGGGAGGCTCTTTCCCATTTTAACATTCTTTGATGACTCTTGCAGCCTTCTGAATATACTCCTTATATGTTTAATGTAATCTGTCACGCAAAGTCTTTAGTCAAGACAGAAATAGGCACCTTGAGAGCCAACTCTTCCTACCTGGACAATTAGCTTAGACACCTCACTTACAGATTGCTGAAGTTGGAGGAATTTTGAAGACTACTCAAATCCAGAAGTAGTAGTTGACTCCAGTTTTATCTACAGTGGTTTGTGTAGCTGGTTACATGCTTGCTACAGAAGTGGCTCCTTGGAAACAGCAGTGCTTCATCCTGGACCAACATGACAAGAAGGTGTGAGCTGGGCAGAGTCCTCCATGTGAGGTAAGGACACATGGTGGGAAGCACACAGCCATTCTAAAATCATGAGTCTTGCAAAACCAGGCAAAATATCAGACACCAGAGAGTGTGTGAGCACTTGCTGTACTAGCACTGTGCTTTTATTACTCTCACCCGAGGACTCGCATAGCTCTGTGCTTTCCAGTAAGAGTGTAAACAACCAGCTGGAACGACCTTTAATATCTCATGATTGTTTTGGCTACTAGTCACTATTTTGCCTGTTTTTTTTACCACCTTCGTTGGCAGGCCAAAAAAAAAAAAAAAAAAAAAAGAAGAAAAAATGATATTGTTCTCCTGTGAATCATCCTTCCCACTAAACTGTCTCCTTGACTGGCAGTTGGGTTCGTTAGTCATCCATCCTTTCAAAATTGTGGGTGGCAATTATCCAGCATTTCCTCTAGGTGTCAAGTCATACGGATGATTCCCCGGGGTGTTTCATTACACCCACTGGAACCACTGCAGTTTTGATGTACCCAGCCTTCCCAGGCAGAGCGAGTATGTTTTTTTCCTTCCAGGCTGCAGCTGCAAAGTTTTGCTACGTTTCCACAGATTTTACTCACGGGTGCCTGGTACTTTCACGAGCCGTACCAGGCTGTGTCCAAGTAAGCCCAAGTTGGCATCTTCATCAGTGGTGATGAACTGATGAAAAGAGAAGCCGTGCGTCTTGAATAGAAAGCATCATATTTTAGGGCCAAAACTCAGGCATGATAAATGCCTCTGTCTGACATCGCCTGATTTCACATGATTTCAAGTCCCAGTTGTTAGAGACCCCAGTTCTCCTGGGTTGGGAAGGGCTTTCCCCTGCCTCCCCCTCCACTCCCAGACTGTGGATCCTCCTAACTCTGCAGGGCTATCACCAAGTTCTAACCTTCCTGCATTATTTTGCCTGTCTGACCAAACCTCACTGGAATAGTCCATACCATTTAAAATCATCATATTTTCTACCTCTGTAGAGACATCTCAAAAACATGAGCCCTAGTATATGTATGTAATTGCCACAAAGAACCAAAAAGTGAATAACCAGGCTGTCTGCAGAGCTCCAGAAACCCTCCAGGTCCCAGAGGAACCTTTCTTCTGTGGCAGCTGGTGAGGTCAGAGTCACTTTTTCATTATTTTAATGAAAACCTTTCTCAGACTCGTCACTTTTAATTTCTCTGAGTCGCATATCCGTGCAGCAGGTATGCGTCTGTGGGGTTAGTTCTGACGTTTTCTATCTGTAGAAATAAGGAATTTCAATAAGTTAATTTAGTACTGGGCATGTTAAATTCTGTGATGATAATGGACAATGGGACGGTCACTGGTTTTGTTGTTTACTCTGGGATATTTTTTATTCCAATTGAGTCAATGTGGGTTTTAGGATTCATTGAAAGAAGCAGAAAGTGAAAGGCTGACACGCAGCATTATGTCAGGCTGACTACTTGAGGGGCAGCACCAAGTTACCAGTGTATGCTGAACAAGAGCCAACATGAACGTCAGCTGAAGGCAGCTAGGTGCATCTGTTAGACAAACCTAAATGTGGTTTAGATGCAACAAACTGCGTTGTAAATATATGATCGTTATTTTTATTTCTGTCCTCATTTCCTCTTATTAGTTCCTCCTCATACAACTCAGTAGAGCACTTGTAACTACAGTGAAGTTCCCAATTGAATGGAAAGCCTCTAAACTTGTGGTCATTTTCAGAATAAATCCATTAGCTACAGAAAGTAACAGAAGGAACAAAAAATGCCAGGTATTTTGATGAGTCATCTTCTGTCTGATTTCAAATGAAATTTCGGTCATGGAAGTGAAAATTATAATTCAATAGCTATTATCCTTTGAAGATGGTCTTCTCATTGTCACTGGGCACCATCAAGAAGAGCTTGGCTCCACCTTCCTCACACCCTCTTATCAGGTATTTATACACAGTAATAAGCCTTTTATTTATACACATTAATAAGCCTGATCCTTTTTTTTCTGCAAACTGAGCAGCCCCAGCTCTCTCAGCCTCTCCTCGTATGACAGATGTGCCAGTCCCTCGATCATCCCTGTTGTACTGGGGAGCCCAGAACTGGATCCAGCACCCCACATGTGTCTCACCAGTGTCAAGTGGAAGGATCGCCTCCATCGACCTGCTGGCAATGCTTTCCCTGGCTCAGGTGAGGATGCCTTTGGGTTTCTTTGCTGCCAGGGACCATTTTTCAGTTCATGGTCAGCTAGAAAGGGATTCACCTACCAAAAAATCCCCCAAACCAGCATTTGTCCAGAATGATGGATCTTGGGGGAACCTTTGCAGGCTGCTGGAGAAGGAAGCCAAGGAAATGTGGCATATGAGTCATAAATCTTTTGTTTTGTGATCTACACACCACTCTGATTGGAAAGGATTTAGACCACCAGAATAACTGTAACTCTAGAAGAAAGACAATTTTGTTACGAGGGAAGAGCTGAATCATGGTGGGAAATCTGTTTGAACAATCTCTTCCCAAAAATGTAGAACAGACTATATTTTAACAGCTGCTGTCTTAGGTGAAAAATATATTCCACTGTTAGTCCAGGCAAAACAGACCCATGAAACCATACATTGTTTACATTTGATTAACAAACAGAATAATAATACTCCAAGTCGACTATCAACCTCGGGGTTAAATTTTGCATTGAAAGTAAGGAATCCAAATATAATTAATGTATTCAAAAAGACTCTTGCCTTTTAGTGTGAAACAGCAATTAAGATATTTGACTTTTTTGATTTGTCTGTGTCTCTGCAGTAGTTCTTTGATAGTTGATTTGGGGCTTTTTTTTCTGAAAATGGCCTAATCCATCTTTGACTCTTTCCATCGCAACTTGTATTAAAATCTGTCCAAGGGAATTCTATTGGAGAACATGAATAGCTGTAAAACTTGTGTTGTAGAGAGAGGAAATGTGGAACCACTGGCAAATCATTCTTTTTTATTTTCCATCTCTTTTTCTGAGTACTTGTTTTTAGAGAAAAAACTGCCCTTTGACTGGAAATGTTGAAGAAGCAAAGCAACTTTTCCAGTTCATATGTATCATGCTCACTGAAAAATTATTAGACTACTGGACGTTTATTCCTCTGATTAAGTCTCAAGGGTTTTTGCTACGGAGAAATGGTGAACTATTTCATTAAGAGCTGAAATGATGTCCTCTCTGAGACAGCATTAGTCCCTAAAAATGGTGTTCATTTACCTAGTTTTCATTTAGCTTAAGGACAGCAGAGGTAGCACAGAGGATTGCACAGACAAAAGCTGAGATACGTTTCTCAGTCACGTAATGTCTGCCTTTACATTGGGGAACCTTTGACCTTGGCTGTTTCTGCCAAAATTGATTTTTCATATCTGCCCAGCTAAAATGAATTGTAGGCAGAAAAAGTATTAGCGTGCTCATTCTTATTATTCTTCTCTGTAGCATTTGACTAGCATCACATCATTAAAACATAATGCTTGTTTCCATGCTTTTTGCAGTGCTATTTTCTTTTTTTCCTTTCCTTTCCTTTCCTTTCCTTTCCTTTCCTTTCCTTTCCTTTCCTTTCCTTTCCTTTCCTTTCCTTTCCTTTCCTTTCCTTTCCTTTCCTTTC
>JAHREE010000174.1:1278400-1291759 GCA_033628505.1 Tringa tobata | reverse complement strand
AAAAAAAAGATTAGAACATACTTGAAGGAAAAACAACATTAAAAATAATAAAATGACCGATTAAGTTTTGTAAAGAGAGATCAATCTGAAACGTAGATGCAGCACAAGAAATGGGGCAGGAGGAAGAGACAGGAGGGGGAACAAAAGGAGATGGTCACAGGGATGGGTTCCATTGGCTCAACAAGATCCTACCCTGATCCCTCTTCCCCTGGACAGGTTGTATCAGTCAAAGCCTGAGCTACACCAAGGAAAAAAAAAAAAAAAAAAAGATTTTTTTATGAAAGAATGAAAAAAAATATTCTTCTCTGAAGTACGTATCAGTATTTGAGAATCTTTTAAATCGGTACTGGAGACAAAATACTTGGAAGATAAATACGTTTTTAAAAAAACCCATTAGAACTTAATATAGTTAACAATTTAAGAACAAACCATGAAAAATTATTCAGTCTGGACCTTTATCTGTAAAAATTATGATGAAATTAAACTGTTGCTAATACCAAACTCTAAGACTGCTGTGACTGGACAAATAAGCTACAGACCAGAAAAGTTAAACTTCTTTCAAGAACATTTGTTTCATAATTTCATATAAAATCCTAATAAAGCCTCAGAGATTTGAAAGATGGTTGTTTCTTGACTCAGTTTCTACTTTGCTTTGACATTTTATGTTGTGCATGGTAGCTCTTTGGCCAATAAACAAGTTGTCCTGTGCACTGTTGTCTACTGCTGATGTTTTGTCTGGCAAATATTATGCCACAATCCCATAGAAAATTCAAGGTTTCATCACATCTTGTTAATTTAAAGAGGGGCAAGGGAAAAGACTAGAAGAGACAGTATCAGTTTGTTTTTAGGACCTTAACCTCCTCAATGCATCAGTTATACTGTAATATTTCTATTTAAATATCCAGCTAGGAAATCCTGGCAGAGTGCTTCACTGCAGATAATTCGCAAATACTAAGTGGAGGCATTTTACCTCAAAAAAACCTAAAGGCTGTTTTAGCAACACAATTACACAACTATAATTAAAGCACACGATGCAAACAACACTTACAGACTCTGTACCGATTCTTTAAATAGAGGAGAAGCATCCTAAATTTATGGTTCTTTCTTTCAGAAGTATTACTTCTAGATTTCCAAGGAAGACAATGAATTCACATCTAGATATTCACAAAAGGAAAATAACGCCTGTTTCCAAGACAACCACATTAGTTTCCCAACGGCTAGAAACTAACCAAAAACACGCAAAAGATTACGTATCCCAGATGATGACACATGAAAGACGTCCCATGCACGTCCTTCTACTCAATTTATACTCAACGAAGCATTTCAAGCATTCAAAATATATCCAAATGAGACTCAGTATTCTTATTTTCCATTACTCATATTCCTACAGGCTCATCGGAGCCAAAAAGTTAAACTAATACAGTAAGGAAGAAAACCTCAAGTATAAACAAAAATTTAATCCCCAAACAGGCATCTTGCATTAATTTCACTGACACCACAAATAACCCTTCTGCTGAGGGTACACAGAATTTTTTATTTTAATGGACCTGTAGAAGAATAATGTGCTTGAATGAATTAAGTAAAAAGTCATGAGCAATATTTAATTAGCAGACCAGGGGATCATTAGTGTAAAAGTCATATCTGTCCCTCGGGACAAAGAGACAAAAACTTCCCCGGTTTTAAGTGAATATATTCTGTGTTCCCTGTTCCAATACAATACATGGGATACTAGTTTAGCAAAAGCAGATTTGGCTACAGAAAATACTGTCAAAGGCTGATTTTCCTCTAGTAACAGGGGGGAGAGACAAGCCCTACCCAGGTGCTTGCGGAGGCGTTTAAAGCAGACAAGCAAGGAGTCTGATATTAAAGTTTATCTACCTGCTTTTTCAATATGGCACACACATTTTGGAGGTGTGCTCTTCACAGAGACTGGAAAGGAGAGTGGCCATCAGTAAAAGAAAGTCTACATAGAGGTGGACTCATATGATTTAAAAAATAAAACAATATTGCCGCTGGGAAACACGGGTGAATTCTTGTGTCTTTCTTATCGAAGTATGACATTCAGCCGAGTACTTAATTTATTAGTTATTATCAAAGAATAAAAATATTAATAATAACTTTATTAATCAATAAATTAAATTTACTAATAATAAACAATTCAGTCCTTCTTGATTTTAAACAGCAGCACTAGAGCATCTCTATAAAAATAAATGCAGAGTGATGGAACTGACATTTTCCTAAAGACAACTAACAACATACTGCTTTATGTTTGTAAATTCATTCTATGGAAAGGCGGGTTATTACTGCAATTAACATGTACTTCATAGCACCTAATAAAAGGCAAAAAGAAAGATTAATTCATTAGTCTCTATGCTAGACTCAGTGCAAATTTTTAAAGTTCTTGTTGCTACAGGAAAAGTTGTTCAAGTTTTAGACCAGGCATACACTTGGGATACACAGAAATATATCTCTGTCAAATAAAGTTAATAATATAAATTGTTTTAAAAGTCTTTCATGTCCTCCCAGCAACAGAACAAATCACAGCATTTCCTTCTTCTTTAGTTTTATCGCTCTCAAAATTACAACATAAAGTTCTTTACTCTGTTTTATCTTCCTAAAATATTGCGATATAGCATATATGCAAAAAAAAAATCATGCTTGCTAAATGGGGGGAAAAAATAACAATAATCCTCCAAGTGACATCAATCCCATGGCATTTGTGAAGCCATGGCCCATTCAGGGGAGAGCTTTGACTGGTTAAAATAAAGTTTAGTGTTTAGTGATGTAAACTCCTCCAGCATCCCGTAGGTGTAGAGGTGCAGAGCAGGTCACAGCTCTGAAGTCCACCTGCTGTTAGAGGGCAGGACTGGCCTTTACTATCAACTGCTGCTCTAGGAAAGCAGAACAAAACACAACTTATCTCCTCTATGGCCAACCGTAATGTTTTAACATCGATTTTTAATTTCTTAGAAGGGGAAAACACTGAAAACAAGACTGTACACCAATGCGGGGAGAAGCAATGGGATCAGTTTTATTCTACGGTGTTTATTTATGAGAAAAATACAACAGATCTCCTCATTTTTGCTGAGCTACTTGTCAAATAAAACAAGTCCAAAGTGCTCATTCATGCTGCAATTAAATCCATTACACGCACATGACCTTAAAGCCCCTCCAGTGCCACCCCCTGCCCTGGGCAGGGACATCTCCCACCAGACCAGGTTGCTCAGTCCAGGGGGTCTCCAGGTCCAACCGTATTCACCAATTACCAAAAGTCTGCCAGGATTCCCTTGTCTATTCTCACTGCATGGCTTCTGAGCTCTCTCTTGGCAGATGCACTTACAACTCGGCCAGCTGCTTTGCAATATGCCTTTTAAAAGGTTTTATAAGGACTTGTCCTATTGCAAGTCATTGAGACTTAAGCTTCTAACTCACCCTCCTCGTTGCAGATTTTCAGCAATCCCATTACAGACACCTTTCCACCACCTAAAATCATTCCATAATGAGGCTTCCCGAGTCCCAAAAGATTTGTAGGTCATCCCCTATTCAACTAAAATACTGCTCTACACAGCATTTTGAAGAACAAAGGCACCTTACTCTTCGTACGTTTTCCAGCCCTGAGGAAACAAAACTTCAAACAGCTCCACTGTAAAAAATAAATATTTAATTGTTTATAGCATAGGCTGTTCTTAGCAAGGAAAACAAAGCCAATCCCAGGCAAACTGCCACCCATGTTTCTGAAAAACAAAGGTCTACCACAACTATTTTCCTCTCTCTGGTCAAGACTGGGGAAACTGGTCTGCTGCTGAGGAGTGGCATCTGCTGGCGGACAGGCCAAAATTCAGATTCACAAACAATTAAAATTAAAACAAAGAAAGACAGGAAAAAAAAAGGAAAATCAAGAGTTCACATTATTCACAAAGTGACTGAGAGTGTGATGGTGTTTTTCTGAATGATGTAGCTCCTTTCATTTACAGTGATGGTGCCGAATCGCCCGTGAACCAGACCGATGCTGCCTATGAAATCTCTTTTCACCGGTCAAACAGCAGTGAACAAAACCCACAGCTAGACAAGATCTCAGCTCTGTAAACCACTAAGGACATCATACACGTTTGTTGTCTAATTAAAACTCTTCACATGGTGCATCTCTTAAATAAATTCTTACACTGACTCACTGTAATGGATGCTAAAAAGCTCGCTGCGAACAATCAACTGAATTTAAAAATTCAAGAGGCCCAGAAAACAACTGAATATTGCGACTTGCTGTACACCTTAACATTACTTTGAAGCATTAAATCCAACCCGAACTACTGCAGATGAAGTAGATGCATGGAACAAGTCGAGTCATTTCAACACGAACCACAGCACCCTTGATTTTAGAGCTGGTACCACAGCCCAAAGCTGATCTGCCCTTCCCACACGATGCTAACTGTGGCAGACTGGAGCTTTTTGGCCCAGAATATGATGGTGGATGACTGACACCTGCCATATTCATTTCACAAGGGACAGAAAAAAAAAGAGAAAGAGATTCAGTTTAAACATTTCAGCCATCTCCAGGCACGAAAGTAGGAAGAAATATGTTTTTATAATGTATTTTCCTTTTTAAAGAAAACTTCCTACTCTTATGAACACCATGCAATACCAATGTACTTCGGTATCTAAAATTTGGCATTATTAACAATAAAGTTTTTATTTTGGGGAACAAAAATACGCATATTGGGCATCTCCCGTGATACCAAAGTAGCAAATAAAGGCGTGATTTTATGTCACCGAAGTATGACATCTGACATCAGGTCTGCAAAGAACTGCCTGATTATCCAAGCACCATTACCCAACACTGATCTGAAACGTGGACAATCATTCCAGCATTAGACTTGGAAATTAAGGGAGGCTGCTGTCGGTAAACACAAACTCCCAGACCTTTCCAGCTGCAAGAAAAAAGGGACTTTTACCATGTCAATTTCTGTTGGAAAAAGTATAGTCATATTCTGGTAAATTTCCTAGACTGTCATTAGGATTTTTTACTTTTTTAAAATTTTTTTAATATTGTGGAGGGTAGTGCAGGGTATTCATCTCAGGCTGGGTCTCCATCGCAGGCTTGGCTCAGCTACAAATCCAACCGTGAGAAGCAATTTGAGTAAAAATCATCACAAAATGAGAGATCACTGGTCTAAAGATGGAAGAGTGAAAGAGGAATACAGGAAATCTTCTTGCAGAGAGATCAGATATATCTCTCAAATAAATAAAAAACAATAATGGGCTGCAGAAAAGTAAATTTCAGCACGTCTGGAGAAGGTGAAGTGCCCTTTTCCCTGCCAGGGTATCAGAGGGCAGCGATGCTGAACACTGCAAACCACAGCAAGAAATCATTATGGTTTGCACTTAAACCAGGTGGAAACCACAGTAAAGTCTGTGAATTAAGAAAGCATTCTGAAAATCTGCAGCAGCACATTAACAAACCTCCATGTGTATTTTAATAAAGAATTTAACAAGAACAGAATCTGTGAAAATTCTGGTTTACATAACAAAATTCAATACCCTACTTGGTGCTAGTATAGGAACAAGCCTTCTCAATTTAAACTTTTGCTGCCATCAAGCGTACGCTTCAAAAACTGCAGTCCTATGAAGGATACTTTTAATTTCAATCAAAAATCACAGTTACCAGACTACACACGAGGGCATTCCAGACTTCACACAGAAGGGGATGAAGCCTGAAAGACTGCCAACGTAATATGAATTCTTCCCTCAATACAGATTTCAAAGCTGATGATGCTATCCACCAAACGACACACAAACTTAATTCAATTGCACAGCCTACGTGCCTTCCGCTACGCGATCGTAAAAAGGAAGGAACTCATTATGAGCTAAATGGTACTTGGTGGCCTACAGAAAATAAACTGATTTCTACGCTTCACTCTAGGCAGATATTAACACTACCAGCACAATGACATCTCCAAAGAAGAAATGGTGATGGGGAGTTGTATGAAGTTCTCACCCTTCCACTAGGCTGCTTCTGACTCAGATTCAGAAAAAAAAAAAAAAAAAGAAGGAAAAAGGAAAAAAAAAAAGAAAAAAAAAAGAAAAAGAAAAAGAAAAAGAGAGAAAAAAGGAGAAAAAAGAAGAAAAAATGTTGCAGTGACCTAATCATCTGTCCATTTCCTCTAAATTAGGGAACAGAATAGTTCAAGAAGAAGAAAAAAAAATAGCATAAAATAGCACAGAACTAGTCTGTCAATTTTATATCACTTAGGAATTTCCGCAGAACAAGGGAATAGGCATCTACGTTTTAAGGATGGGTGGTGAGCCATTCATGAAAGATGGGGGCAAGATCAATTTAGGAGGTATTCTATAGATTTAAGTAGTTACTGCAGGGGGAAAACAAGCTCATTCTGCTCTCTCTCATCTCCCTCTGCTCTGTCTCTATATTCAGATGTGACACACACATCCGGAGCTTTAAAAATCCTCCAATTTGTGTAATGCTCCTTGTGCAGACACCTCACATGATGCTGAAAAAAGGAGAAAAAAAAAAAACCAACAATTCTGAACCAATTACTCAGATGTGCTCCAGATTCCATTTGAACTCACAGAAAATATCAATTTTGCGTGTACGCAGGACAGAAAAGCACATCTATACAGTATGTGCAATTACAGCACTCGGAATATTATTGCAGTAATTACAAAATGTGGTACTTGACAGCACTTGGGGAAAGTTGGCAGCGGTTGCGGTGTTGATAGTGGAAATGCACCGAAATCACAGTAAAACCTACCACGCTGACAAAACACTACAAGCTGACAATATTCACACAAGCACCAAACAAACGCTAGAAGGAAGGATGTTGATAAAATACAAACAAGCAGAAATCCCGTACAAATTCCCAATTCCAATTCAGGCTCGGACCCACTGCACTGTCTTAAAACACGACGCAGCTCAAAAGGCTTGTGGGTCACTTATCCCTATACTACCTTCATCTGAAAACCTAAGCTGGTATGGTTCTTTAAATTCTACTGTAAAATACTTTAAATAATAAAAATAGACAGGACTGGAACACCAAGATGGGGGCAAAGCAAGCAGAACCCCCATCTCCTCCTCTTTTTTTTGTTGTTTTTAATTCTAAGAAGAAACTAGAAACTCATCCTTGCACACGTGCAACTTAAAGACAACTTCTTTAAGACATCACTTCTCTCTTTCTGTCACCTGTACAGAGGTAATTTTTTTGAAACAGCTGTCAAGAAACACTGAAAAAAAGCAGAATCAGGCTAATTTGCAGCAAATAAGATAAACTGTTAGATTCAGAGAGTCCTCAGGGATCTGAATGCACGTGGCCAAAATAACGGATTTCTGATCACTGCAGCTCTAGCTTAAAAAATTCTGGAGGCCTATTATGTGGGAATTATGTGCTATTATGTATAGAATTCATACATAGTAAATGCTTTCTATTTCCTAAGTTTTAAACACACAATATGTTAGAGAGCACGGTTATGCATACAGCTTGGACAGAATTTGATACCACCACTAGATGGAAACCTGAATTACCTTTTAAACACAATTCTGTAAACGCTCCATCGCTGGTTCTGCTGCTTCTGGTGTCTGCCCATCCCTATTTTCTTATTTAGGGATCTGGCTGTCACCAACCTGCACTCACTAGGAAAGCATCCACCAAAATTCTACAGGGCCTTCAGATCATAAATATTGGTTCTGCTTTACCTCAAACCAGGACCTGGCTCATTGCCCAGACCAGTGCTGCTCAATGTAAGGAATAAACCATAACGTATATTAGAGACCTACCCCACTTCTGCAGCAATTTTAACTTCTCAGTCTAAGTTATAACCAACTAAAATTGCTGCACTCTGCTAAGAAACTTCAGTTGGGATTTAAACCATTAGTGATTGGTAAATAGAAACTTCACCTAGCAGCAGGCAGAGATACCAGGACAGCTACGTCCAGCAGCCAGATACTTGACCAGCTACATGCAGTATCTATACGACAATATAGAGATAATTAGCACAGTAACATGAGAGAAGCGTTGAGAGTTCTGATGCCACAGCTGATGGAATACTGAATTTGGAGAACACAATAAAGGTCTAAACCAAAATCTCACATTTGACTCTAAGTCTTGTGTTCCATCAAGCCCAGACCATACCGTTTTTTAAGCAGGAGAAAAAGAAAAAAATGCAGTGTATTTTACACATAACAAAGTTAAAAGAAAGAAGTTAATCAAATGCTATCCCACACCAATATGTGCACAGGAAAAAAAAAAAAAAGACAAAAAAACCCTACAAAACAAACCAAGAAATCACTGGCCTTGGCAGCGGGCACGTGACTCTGGAAGAGAATGATGCTGCTCCAGATGAAGTACCAAATGTCCCTTCAAGCCAGCAGGTACCCACCAGGTCACCCCAAGTCCCTCCGCATCAGGAAGCTCCCAGACCATCTGGCTTCTCCGGGGAAGAGGAGCAGACACCAGCTCCTGCTTCTAAACCCCAGTTTGAAGGAGCAGTGGAAGGATGGAAGTGATGCCCTAATACAAAAAGGGTGTTATTACCATGAAAATCTGCGATAGGGATCCACGTGGTCAACCTCTGCCTTTGTTTTTGGGTTTTTTTTCATCAAAGGGACAATTGCACATGAGCGCTGGTTCAGGGAACTCGCCAAATCACGGGTGAACAAAGGCAAAATTACCATTTTACACAGATAAGACTTCAGATCTCAAAGCAAAGCAGGCCACCAGGGACACCAGGTCAGAGCAGAAGGCTGATTTCCTGTGGCTGGTCAGACCCCAAATCCCATGTGCTCCTCAATTTATCAGCCACAACTCCCCGGCTCTCAGAAGAGTGAGAAATTCTTTCCTGCCTTTTGAGATGTATCAAAGAAAATAGAGGAAATTGGCTCCAATTTAGTTCTTATAAATTAATACCCAGTGAACACCCTAAGTGGGGGCTAAATACGTAAGTCTCAGTAGGAATTTACTCTTAATAAGAAGGTTTTCATCCAGATAGCCATAAAAATCACTAAAAGCAAATTCCAATGTATCTGGTAATGTTACAATGAAATACTACTCTCAAATCCTATTTCACAACTTTAATAAAAGTCATAAAATGGCAAAAACCTTGAAGTCGTATTTCACTTCCAAAAAAAAATTGTATTTCTTTGTCAGGCAAAGAAAAGATCACTTATATAAATGCACTTCACTGAAACCCAGAGCAGGATACAGAAAGTCAGTAGCAATTTTAGACTTATGCAACCTATATATTTGCTGAAAGACAGTACAAAGGGCAACCCACACCTCCCACTCCTGTCCCAGTCCAAGCCCAGCACTGGCCACAGCTTCCTCTTCCACCCGCCCAACTTTCTTTGGCTATTTGCTCCTCAAATTCTCCTTTCAACATTTCAACTCGTTGAGTGCCAGAAGCTTAAAAATAAATCAAGAAGGGGAAGGAAGATCGTACTAGCCCAAAGAATTAAGAAATTAAAAAAAAAATCTGTAAGTGTATCCACCCACGAGCAGAAAAAGATCTATCAGGACAATTATGTCCTGGGAAATACGAGACCATCCCACAGTCGTTGGATTTTTTTTTTTAATTTTACCAATATAATGCCTAGATTTGTTACAGGAATGAAAAAAAGTCACCTTTCTTCTGAGCATCCAACTGCAGACGCCAGCTCCCAAAATCAGTGTCAGTTCATTTGAAAGCTTCTAAGAAAGGCTTCCAGAGTCAAGAGTGTCCAAAGCATTTCAAAGGCAATTTATTCACTCTATTAGATGTGAGAAAATGTCATGTAATTCTGCAGAATGATTCCGCTCGTCTCAAGATAGTCCAGACCTTCCCGTCTCCAGGGTCAGGCTTTTTAAACAAGCTAAGTACAAAATGGCCATTTTCAAAATTAAAAGAAGAATTAACTTAAATGATGTAAACCGCACGATGACTGAAATTACTTGGCTGAATATTTTTCATTGTATCATTTGTAACCTGGGATAAAGTAATTGGTATTATCTTAATATTACCTATTCTTAAGTAGGCATTCTCATCAGCTACTACGGGACTTAGAATTCTGACTGTTGAACTCACTTATATCTGTCAACATTAATTCAATAGCATTCCGAGGTAATAATCACTATCAATCTAATTATATCAGCCATCTCCTGTAAATGTGTAGCAATTATTTTAATTAAAATTTTCAATATTTAGAAAATAGGAAGGAACGTATATTAATAATTTATATACTTCACTTGAATCCACTAGAATAACCCTAATTCCTGAACATCAAAGTTTGCTTTCTTTGCATCCCCCTTTAATATCTTCCAGGGGGGTTTCAAGGCACAACCCATCGATCCAAGAAAAAATTAAGGGGAAAATGTAGAATTTATATTGTTCTGCTTTTACCTGTGGACTATCGGTCTCATTCACTTAAGAAGTCTTTCAAGAATATTCAAAGGATAGTTCTAGAGTATCTAGCGTTAAAACAAAAGATACAGGTTCATCTCCTGTATCATACATGCAAATGATACAAATCATTCCCATACTAAGACAGTATCATTTGGGAGCCTTTTTACCTCTTTCCCCCTCTCCCCCCCGCCCCTTTTTTCAAAGTTAATCTTAGAAATCCCCCTTTAATGTTCCACCTGTGCTTGTGCGGACTGTAAGGACATCCACAATGCCTGTACCCTTGTTTGAGAATTAAGCTGAGTATTCAGGTGCTGCAATGAGATTTGGGTTCTTCCCAAAAGCCACAGAACAGAACCGAATATTAAAGAATTAGGGCAATATTAGAGGCTACAGCTGCTTGAATGCCCTATAAAATTAAGAATCCTTTAAGCAGTTCTTTTTAAAGCTTTTAACAGTAAAATCCTACAGGTTTTTCACCATGTCTCTCAAGAAATAAAGGGAATTTGCTCCATTAAATTTCTCTGATAAACACTCAGTGTGCCCACTTCCCTCAAATCAGCATGATTTAAACACCAAGACGAAAAAAATAAACCTGTTTGGCGCAACCATAATGTAGTTGAAATGCCTAGTAACTAAACAATTAGCAAATACAAATCAAACTGGAGGACAAAAAAGCATACCACAAACACACACTATCAGCTACTACATTCGAGCACGCACAGGTCTGACTATCCCAAAAAAGAGCCTGAAAAGTTTTAACAGAAGTCAAGTGGTTTCACGTTAAAATAAGTCATCCCGGGAAGTTTTCATTCTAAAAGTGTATGGGGTGGCTTATTAAGATTACATTTCATAGTAAAGTCCTTATTCAGAGTCAAGAAACATCAATGCAACCGTCATAACCATAACCTTTACCCTCCAGTGAATATACATTAAGATACACTATTTTCATATAAAATCAGGAATACTGTTTTTCTGTATTATGAGACATCACGCCACTCTGTACCAACCACCCTCCGCACAACAGGAGACGTGAGGAAGGACCTTTTCCAGGTGGAAGCTGAATATTGACAGCACTAAAGTGCACACAGTAAAGAATACATGTACCAAGCCGGGAAGAAACGTGCTTGACGTGCAACACACCAAAATTCTGTTAACAGAGCTGTAACTCTGCATTTCCCCCTCAAAAAATGGCTAAAACTTCACAGGGAATACAGACATCATTTTGTATTAACGTTGTAGTGATTTGTTTGAGGGTTGGGTTTTTTTGTTTGTTTGGGTGGAGTTTTTTTAATAGAAATAAATAGAGAGGCAAGAAGTAGTTTTGGGTTGAGGTATGTGAAGTAGCAAATCCCAGCTCCACGCGATTCACACAACACCCTTCAAGAACCGGCCGCTTTGCTGGTGTGTTCTGCAAGAACCGTTCTAGAGCCTCCAATTTCTGATTAAAAGGGTGTCCTGCTGCCCAGGAAGGGTGCAAAGACGATTCCAACGTGAATCTCCAAGTCATCTACAGTTTGCCTTCCTCAGTTACCTGGTCCAAGCCTTCCAGGGGCCGGGAACCACAGCACAGTGTTAAGACTCAGTGAGTCCCACAGGCCAAAAATGCAAAAGTCTGCTTTAAATCCCACCCTCAAAAGAGATTACTATTTCAGGGAGGAAGAAAAAAAATATCCCAGCACAAAACAAAAATTAAAGATGAGAAGAGCCACATTAACTATGTGCTAATATCTCCCAGCATCTTGTTAGAAGACAGACATATTTGCAACGTTCTTTATACGCACACACTCAAAACAGTTATTAAATTCGTTTCCTTGCCTTGAACATATCATAGCTAATAGCACTAAATGTCAGGTTTTAAAATTCAACTTGTTCCTCATAGTCTAATTTTTTCCCCAGTTTTCCCTATAATCTACTTTTAAAACGTTTTAAAACTGAGAAACATTTTCACTATTTGTTTACTTCACAGATATGGCTAAAGGTATTTCAATGTAAACACTTCCCTCTTTTTCTAAAACTATTTTAAGGAAGATTTTAGCACTGAAAACAGTAACCTGCAACTTGTCTTTTTAGCTCATGTTAAAATTGGAAGCAGCGATGCGGAAACGTTTTGGCAATATGAAGTAAACGGTAATTGAGAATTACAATAGCATCAGGCATTTGAGAGATAGATACAAATTTTCCTGATTTCGGGATCTATCAGTTGGCAAGAGGCAATTAAAATACACTTATTCCTTTCCTCAGAAGGGAACACCAGGCAGTGTTCTCCCTGCCGGTTCCTGATGCCATGGAGCTGCTTCACCTCCAAGACCTCAACTACAGCGGGTGGGAGGGAGGGATGGGTCAGATCTCCCCCCATTACCCTCCTGTTGGTAAACGGGGAAGCACTGGACGCTGCCTACGCTAACCAGCCCCAGGGGCAGAGCAGAACACCATTTTCTTCCACGGGAAGGAAAACGGGCTTGAGATTCAAAAATAATACCAAACTAGCAGTTGGATGAGCATGAAAGCTAACGGGCAGCTTGTCTATCGATCTCTTCCCCTGCAGTTGTTCTCATGCTTTAACCAAAGTTTTTTGCTCCGGGAAGCTTCTCGTCCGTGTGGATTTCTTTTTTTTGGGGGGGGTCTATTGACAGGCTGAGCCCAGCACCTCAGGAGTCTCCCTCCTCCGCTGCTCCTCAAGCTTCTTACACCCTTATGATGGGTGAGCGGTTGCTGTCCTTGGGGAAAACCAAGTCCAGGGGGAAAGATGATGCTCACGTGAGACTCCTTTCCTCAGGAAACACTCTGGAGACACCTCACCCAGAAATTAAACACTAAGTTCATGGAGACGCTACTCACACCTATGCGCTTAGCTTATTATAATTAGTACAATTTGCTACGCGCGCAGTTATAAATCTATCTATGCACATTTTTATAATGCATTATTATAAGTTATACTGATAATTTTGTGTATATATATTTTACATATGTATATAT
>JAHREE010000174.1:1246575-1264009 GCA_033628505.1 Tringa tobata | reverse complement strand
CTCCTCTGGCCCCGCTCCAACAGCTCCATGTCCTTCTGCTCTTGGTGGCCCCAGAGCTGGAGGCAGCACTGGGGGGGTCTCCCCAGAGGGGGGCAGAGGGGCAGAATCCCCCCCCGGCCCTGCTGGCCACGCTGCTGGGGATGCAGCCCGGGGCGTGGGGGGCTTTCTGGGCCACCAGTGCACATTGCTGGCTCCTGTTGAGCTTCTCACCCACCAACACCCCCAAGTCCTTCTCCTCGGGGCTGCTCTCACAGTTTGCACAACTTTGTATTAATCCACACTGCATCAACGTGACGGCTTTTATTAACATCTTTGTTTGGGCAGTATCTTATCACCGTGTGATAAGGTACCCACACAAAATGAACGTAAAGTCTATGGGATGTTTAGTAAAATCTTTCTCTATACACTGTCTCTGGACAAAGGGAACATGCAGTTACTGAGGTTTGAAGTCTTAACCCTAAAATGATCTGAAAGATGTTCCTGCAGCAGAGATGCAAATGCCCCCAGCCGCAAAAGACTTGAAAGATACAGATTGTCTCTGATTGATGTTGAGTAACAGAAATATGTCTTCAGGCGAGATTAAAACACTCATTAAGGAGAGAAAATGAAACAGCATTACAAAAAACTGAGGTTTCCCCCCTTATGCTTTAGTAGTTACAAAATATTCTCCTGGCTCTTTAATTGCAGCTCGCGAAGGCTCTATACTGAGTCATTGAGTTTCTGTAAGTAACAGCCCTGTCCTGGCCTTCTCATTGGCATTTACTCCTATGCCACCCACATTGAGCTCCAAATCTGGATCCAAGGATTGCTGAGCTGTGAAGACTCTATTTGTATAATTCTGCCAGCAACCACCCATATAACCTCAGAAGAATCAAAGAGAACTAAAGATATGCTGAAACATTCAAAAGTCATTTAAACACCACCTACCGGGAGATGCTCGCAGGTTTAAGGATATTTTTTATGCATCCCGTTCCTTTCTCTGGTTGGGCTTTCCAGGGTGGAGAGCGATGGGAAAGGGCCAACGACGGCTGTTTGTGTTTGCTCGTTTAGCCAAAAAAAAAAGAAAAAAAAAAAGATGTTTTGTCTTCCATCCGTCTCACCTCCAGATGGTGGTAAGGCAGAACTCGGCACGGTGCCGTGCTGCAGGACCAGGGGAAGGTGGCTGAGTCTGGCCACGGGGCCAAAAAAGTGTGTTTAAAAGGAAATGAGGACTAAAAGCTGCTAAGAATAATTAGCATGGCTAGGCTGTTGACCCATTCCGCAGCCTGCTCAATCACTACCTAGTAATCAGCCCTTCCTCAGTGGGCAAGTGTCTCCTTTTTTTGCCTGCTTTCTGAAGAAAAATGAAGAGATTTACCCCGGGCCAGGAAGAGGTCAAAGGAAGAGCGGAGTAGCCTCAGCATCCGCACATCCCTCCTCACACGGGCAGTTCCCGTGGCCAGTTCTGCGCGGAGCAGTTTCTGTCTTTGGGCTTGACAGAAGTTGCTGTGAGGCTGGGAAAAAAAAATAAAAAAAATTTGTTCATCACTTCTGGTGCCTGAATTAAGTCACCAAAAGACGGCACGGGCTGCAGGTCCTTCTGGGGTGTCTCAAAGGGACCAGCCAAAGGGGAATGGCACCAGCTCGCCCCTGGAAGGTGCCCGGCTGGGGACTGCAGCTCCGGGCGTGCCGAGCTCTCTGGTTCATCTCTACACACCTATGTGCAGAACACACTTGTCACGCACCCCCGGCTGCGAGCAGACCTCTGTGTTGGAAACAAGGAAACAGAAAGGGATGCAAAAGGCCCTTCCCCACTCTGTTTAACTGGCCGCAGCAGAGATCTGGCTCACTCGAGGACAAATGCTCCTCCATCTGTGTTTCTAACCGGGGTGCTTAGCCCTCCCACCTTTATTTTCAGAGACTTTATAAACATTTTTCAAGTATTTAACTGCCTGTCTGTATTTCCTCATTCTCCCGACTCGGACAAACAAAATGGGTTGATTGATTTCAGGTTTAAGTAATGAATTTCTCATCATTTTCCCTCCCGGACTCCCCCGCACAAGCACGAGGCTGGGATGCACTGGCCTAGTGGAAGATGTTTGTTTGTAATTAAGTTATACCCCAAACCCCCTGCATCCACTGGAAATGATAAACATAAAAATATCTCCACAAGTCTTCGGTTTGCTGAAAAAACCCCTGTGTTTACGATGACTATCTTTAGGTCCCAGTTTGACGTCACGGTGTCTCTTTAAACAAACAACCCAGGCGATGCAGTGCTTGTCGGAGGGGGAGCGAAGGTCACCACCAACTGTCTTCTTGCTGGTCAAGAGATTCAGCAGATTTTTAGGGTTTGGATGGAAAAAAAAAAAGCAAAAAAAAACCCCCAAATTTTATAATCTGAACAAATATTTTTTTCTTGACAGTTCCTCTGTGACCAAGCCCAGGGGAAATGTAAGTAAAAGCCAAACGTGGGAAGAGAATAACTGGCTGGACTTTGGAGAGTTTGATTATTACCCAGAATTTTTGTGGAAGGCACCTGTGGACACATAGCACACGTGCATTTGCACCTGATCTATTTTTCACTCATTATTAGGGGTCGCAGTGTTTAACATGAAAGTTCCCATCCTGTAATGACTTGGTTTAAAGAAGATACACGTCTCAGAAAATAGGGAAGAAATTTTCTTGCTCTTGATGTATTTTTTTCCCTCAATACAATATAAGCCGTTCAGAACCAGAACCCGGGATGTCGGATTCAAATAATCAGCTTTGCAGATACACACATTCCTGGTTTGTCCTGCATCCTGAACTCTGCCAGTCGGGAATCAAATGCCAATTCTGACCCTCTGGAATTATTTGAGGGGGGGAATCTAGCCCACAGTTGTCCCATTGCTAGGATCCCTGCATCCCCTCCGGGGGATGCCGAAATCCGATGTACAGAAGGATCTTTCTGTAATATTTTGACTGTCAGACCATTTTTATCACAGATTTCTGCTTTATTGCTATGAAGACCATTTTTAGATATCGACCACAGGCAACTATGGATGGATTTGATTCCAGTAACTGGAGCCAAAGCCTTCCTTTCAGCACAGCATATTCCTCTTCTGGATGCTACGCTGGTGCCGCAGCCGTGCAGCATTTCCAACCAGCGCCGCTCACGGAGCGAATTGGCCACAGCCCACCCATTTTAGAAAGCAAATATGATGATTTTCGGAGGTGCTGGTTCTGCTGAGCTGCTGCATCTTCTTGTTGAGACAACAGAGCTAAAAATTATAGGAACAGAGCTGATGGAAGACAAGGGATTTCAAAATGATACACTTGGGATACAGGAAGTGTGAGCTGGTAGGGAATTTATTCTCTTTGCCATCGTTAGCATTCACATTTTCAGAACCAGACATGTTTTGATCGCCTCCTTTATTTATTTTTTAATAACACTATGTGCAACAAAAATACCTAACTGCTGGAGCACGGTGTGTTTGGGGCTGGTGAGGTATAATTTTCTGCACAAGACTTAGAGAGATTGCAACATGTTAAGAGAAAAATGCACTAATAGCAGTGCAGAAATCCAGGCTGGGTCATTTTTGGCTATCAGAAACTCCTGCTTACGTGTCTCTTTTTCAAGTGCAGAGGAGACAGTTGGTACATTTTGGATCTTGTTTGTGGCTTTCAGCCGGTTACACCCAGAGTAAGTTGCTTTAACTCCTTTTTTTTCATCTGACAGCCATTACTGTAGACAATAGGGAAGCTTTGCAGCACCAGAGGATTTGGCTGGTGTCTTGCTTGTTTGTTTGTTCTTCAACTAACAATAAACAAGCGGTACATAAGTAAAATACCTTATATTCTCTGTTTTGCAATTTCCATTGTATTGCTTGAGATACCTGGGGATGTTCTTCCGATTTATCCTCCTGCCTCTGAGAAGGATGACATCCCCTTTCCTTGCAGAGCCCAATCGGTCCTGTTGTCTGCATCTAATCCTCCTGCAAACACTCCTACAGCCATTCTGCATTGGCCAGTAGATGTCATTGTGTTTCCACCACAAGAGCACATCAAACATATTCATCTGGCTGCAAATGCCTGTCCGGTCCTGCAAACAATGCTGTTGACTATTTAGGGCTTTTTTTCTACCCTGCAGCAAAATATTTGTTAAAGATGCTTAGCCAGAAGAGTGAAAATTAAGTTCCAAGCATTTGATAGCTGTGACTAACCAGCCAGAATGCCCTGGGTCTCAGCTAATATAGTGCCAATGGTGTTATACAAACACGGCTTACTCAACAGGACATAAATCACTGTTAATAAACTATTACAAAAGATGCCAACAGAAGAAATAATGTCTCGTGGATCAGCCAGCTTCTTTAAGTAACCAGCTTGCTTTGCTGTGAGGTAATCCGCTCTTCCATACCCAAAGAGGCAGAATTGAGGATTTATACCTCAGAACTTTTTAGACCTTCGGAGTGTAATGAAAAGTGGCTGCAGCCTGTTATTTTTCAGCTATTTTATCCTTGGCTATGTTAACAGCTTCCTAATTTGCATGATATAATAATATTTGTGATGTAATTAGAAAGCTCCATTTGAGGTCAAAGTATGGTAGCAATAGAGAAGCAAACACTTGGCAGTCATCCCAGAGGTAGGGTTTTCCAGAAAGTCTGACATATTTTTTATCAGCAAAAACTCAAGAGACATCATTTTAGGTTTTATTTTTAGCCATCCTTTCATAAATGTAATGAATGTAAACGGGCTTTGATATCTAAAAAAGCTACATTCTCAATTAGGGCTCCTTTCCCAAGCTAAAGAAGAAGCAGGAGATGAACGGAGGGTGAAGTCTGCTTGCAACACCCGCACCAGAAACAACATGTAAGGCCAAATCCCTCGCTGGCTCTTAACACCACAGGAGACCCTGGACAGATTCAGCAGAGAACTGGCCTTTTGCAATGTGTTTTGAGTCCCAGGGGCCGGCCACAAACCCGAGTGAAGTCAATGGAAATCTTTTGCTTGCTGGCAACGGGCTGTGGGTGAAGCCATGAATCAGGTTTTTTGGAGGCCGGGCACTGCACATCTGTGTCGGGGTGAGGCAGCTGGAAGGCAGGGGTTTGACTTTGAAAGGCCGAGCTCCATCTCATGAGTCTTTCTCTCTCCTCAAGCCTAACTAGCTCAGGAATAACCTGAGACAATGGTGAGATAAATGATGTTCTTCCCTTGCAATGCCGGTGGGAGCTACGGGGAAAGCGGCTCAGCCTCTCCCTTGCTCAGGGAAACACCAAAGCCCCCTCTCCCCCTGGAAGACTTCTGCCCAGGGAGGAATCACAGAATGGTTTGAGTTGGAAGGGACTTCCAGATCTTTAAAGATCAACACCTGATTGTTGATTCCCTTCTATTGGTAGGGACATCTTTCACTAGGCCTGGTTGCTCAACGCCCCATCCAACCTGACCTTGAACACTTCCAGGGATGAGGCACCAGGAGCCCCAGCTCCCATCCATAGTTCAGATACGAGGAATACACTGTAGGTAGAGAGACCCTGTAACTGAGGACCCCTTTGGCCGTCCAGACCACCAAACCTTTCCACTGGATGGGCAGAAGGATGCCCTGTGAGGGCCCCTTGGTCCCCAGTGGTTTTCTCTGGGCTGTAGGATGAATGGGACATGGTTGAGGGTCACAGCAGCATCACCTCTTGTCTTACAGATCAATTCACTCGCAAATCCAGGAGCCATCCACAGTGTAGAACTTGTCTTTAATCACGGAATTGTTAGAGTTGGAAGGGACCTCTTAGACATCACCTAGTCCAACTCCCCTGCTGAAGTGTATCATATTGCAATGTCATCCCTTATTAAAAAAAAAAATCCTGTGACAAAATATAAGCTTAACACTATTAATGAGTCTGGCTACAGGTGACATACCCATTTCCCACACACTCCATGCTCACGTCGTACGTAAATCCCAGAGCTGCTCGCTCCCCAAAGCACGTGGAGGAAACTCCCAGCTGGGGCTGGGCTCGGGCTGCTGAGCTCCCGGTGCCGTGCTTCCAGACTTCCATATCTACCTGGGATCTCTCACTGGGATGAGATAATTTAGAACTGCCCTCGGGTAACTTTTTAGATCTACATCAGCTGAGCCGTAAATATAAAATAAGAAACAGGCAGCCGCTGTCTCCAGAAGCCGTATTCCCAGCTCCGTGCTTCCCCCTCTGATCCCCCTCGCTCCTGCTCCCTGTCCCACGCAGCCGGGGCTCGCTGCCACATTTACCTGAGGATTTAACTGAATAAAATCACTCCAGGAACTTTTCTGCTTTTTCAGGAAACCTGCTACCACACTACCGTGTGATGCTGTCAAACACACACAAAGCGTAAAAGGAGAAGAAAACAGAGCCCTGTTTTTCCATCTGCCCGAGGACATCCGCGCCAGGCGGAGCCAGTGGCAGGTACGCTGCTGGGATGGATGTGGGAGCCCAAAGAGCTGGCTTTAATCTGGACTCCAGCGAGTCTCCCCTGTCCCATTTTTACATCTCGGGGAGGCGATGCTATTCATTATCTCCTCTCACCTGGGGATAGGTGCTATGGGGGTTCGTGAGGCACTTACATGCTACAGAGACCAGAAAATTCCCACGCCCGCGAAAGACCAGGAAGGAGTGACTGACTCTGCCTGTTGTACCCAACCCAGCAGCTAAGGGAGAGGATCACTAATTTAAAAATCACAGTAAAAATACTGACCTATCTCACCGCCTAAGCACGCCTGGGATATCCCCGCCAACACACATGTTCCAATTATTAAAAAAAAAATAGCGGTTGATGATGTAATTAGAGCCTGTGTTAGAACACACTTCCATAAGGGAGACGAATGAAGACTTTTTGAGTAGTGTAAATTTTGATAGATCCAAGGTTTGCTGTATTTGGAGCTGCCACTACCTTATGGAATCAAATTCTTTGATTTTTAGTGTAATTGTGCGTGAGCTGGAGTATCTTTTCTCGCTTAGAGAAGATCTGAGCACAGGAACAGCCAGGTGCCGGTGGAGGTTTTGCAGCAGGATGCGTCATCCCAGGGTGTCTGCACTGCTGGCCTGCCTGGATATCACTGCAGGAGCATCTCCAGCAGGGTCCATCCCCCCTCGTCACAAGGGGCTCAGACTTAGACTCATCCCCTGGGCTTTCCCTGCACAGCACAGGGGCAGCTCACTGGCTGCACAGCCATGAGTCTGTAAGACATACCACTGAGAGGCATCAAAAGAGATGTGTTGGGAGTTGAGTGGTGGGTTTGTTTTTTTTTTCCTCCATGGTATTTAGTTTCAGTTGCCTTTCTTTACCCCTCTGGGTGCAACCAGGCTCTCCTTTAACTGCTGTAAAGTTAGGCAGGGAAGATAGATTGTTTCTCCAGGCTCCCTCTGCAGTTGGGACCACCACGTCCCAACAAAATCTCATCGTGTCTTAAGAGACACTGATGGATCAAACCCCCTTTGATACCTTCTGCTGCCTGTGGAGGCACCTGGACACTTCATTGCCCGGCTTAGGCACTTGACTTCTGAGGGGCCAAAGACGATGGAGTGACTCCTGGTGAGCCCAGTGCCCACCTTTGCTAGCCCTAATAGCAGGCTGTGCACCCAACAGGTTCTGCATCCTTCATCCATGGGGGAGCTTTACCTATACCAGGAATCCATTGGCCATTTTTTATTAAAAAAAAAAAGAAAATACCAAACTTGGCAACCGCTGAAAATTTAAGCAAGAAAAGCCAATCGTGATCGTGCATAATAATTACTCTTCAGCAGGGTTATTTTGCATTCTGACTGTTCTTAGCAGAGTATCATCACAGAACTCTTGGTGTGCTCAGTGTGGAAAGTCAGTTGAGAAATGCTATAATGATGTAGAAATGAAATGCTGTCAGCGCAAATCCGTAAAATGACATAACGGTGTCAGAAATGAAAGGGAATCATATCAGAGTGTGTTCCAGCACCACTCAAAAATTTGTGAGAGGAAAGGGTGCCACAATTTGGGGACAATGTTTGTTATGACAGAAATGCTCAAACAGCTTTAAAGGGAAACTGCGTTTGCCAGCCGCGTCACTTTTTAAGCCAACAGATTTATCAAGGAGTTGTGCTAATTTCCTCTATAAATATCTCCGTGAGGGGAACGGTGCTTTGTGTTGCAGAATGTGGGTTTTCTAAGTAGTTGCAACTCCGGGTCTCTTCTGAAATGGAATGGGAAGGTTCATTGCGTTGTTCATTTGGTCATTTCTCTTTGGAGACAAGGAAGAAGAAAACACCTCCCATCCAGTCATGAGGAAACCCACATCGTCGTGTCTGTCCCACCATCCTGACGAAAGGACTCTCAAAGCATCACAGGTGGGACAAATCTATGTCTGGATCCATTTTTTCTGCTTTGTAATGATTAGTCCCTAGAAATTCCCACAGCCTTTGAGGATCTGTATTTTGCCTCTGTGCCACTTCCCTACTGTGTAACATCATGCTCGGCCACGAAAACTGAGGCACAAGAAGAAGAAGAAGAAGAAGAAGAAGAAGAAGAAGAAGAAGAAGAAGAAGAAGAAGAAGAAGAAGAAGAAGAAGAAGAAGGACTGGGGACCAGGCTTTCAAGGTGATGTGTTCAGTGACTGCCTGTGGGAGGTGGTGAGTGGTTGCCTTTGCTTTGCTTGCTGGTTTTTTTTCTCTTTCCTTTGCCTATTTAGCTTGATCCATGAGCTTTCTTGCTGCTCTCCCACCTTCCCACAGGATGAGGGGGGAGAGTGAGTGGCCATGGGGGTGTTTAGCTGCTGGCTGGGGCCAGGCCACCAGGAAGGTGACCTGGTTGGCACCGATTATGCTGTCTCATAACCAAAACTCTTTCTAAACACTTCTAAAGCCCTCCTTAAAGCCAGGCGCTGCAGAGGACACAGCAAAGGGTGAAGTAGCAGGGTGCAAGGGCAAGCAGCCAGCCTCAGCTCTTGCAGCACGGACACAAAAATTGGGCTGGTGGCTCCTGTCCCTGCCCCATCCAAGGACTAAAGCCACAGCACGTCACCGTGAGCTGAGGATTTGCAGAAGCTCGGTGCCGACCTGGCTTTGCTTCTGGGGAAGCCCGTGGTAAACCTCCTCTGGCACCAGTGGGAGCAGCCCGGCTCCAAAATGCTTTTTTGACTCGTTTTGCTGATGGTAATGACTTTTACCGTGGCGTCTGAGGCTTAATTACCTTCGTTATTAAAAGGGAGAGGTATCGTTTCTGTTTGGAGCGCTTTGGCTTCAGCTGAAACCTGGGAGCATGCTGAGTTTGTCCCTGTGTTGGAAGCCCCGGCCATAGTGCTGGGAGTGGAAGGAGGCCACCAGTGACCCCAAGTATCCTAAATATTTGAGATTGACAGTATTTTTGTTGGAAGGGGTAGATGAGGTATGTAGCGACAGAGCTGTCTTGTGATGCCTCTCCTCCACCCCTCCTCCAGACCCATCCATCCTTCTCCACCTGGAAGCTGAGGGTGCTTGGCCTGGACTTGAGACCTAGGTTTTGGGTGGTTGAACAAGGCAAAGCTGCAAAGACCATGTTAGTGAAGCCAGATTGCGTCCCGCTTTCATGGGTAGAACCTTCACACAAGACAAAAGAGGTTGCCTAAAACTTCAGCTGATGAGAAGAACTTTTCTTCGTGCCAGTCTGCCCTAGAGGCTGACACTGCCTTTGCCAGTGCTTGATTTACACAACAAAGTAGGTTCTGATCAATTTTTTTTCAGCCAAAGTTGTCTTTTAACAAAAAATGTAAATTTACTTACTCAAAAAATGTTCCGTGACTTGATTGGAGAGGTTTTTATCTTCATACTGAAAAAAAAAAAACAAACCAAACAAAAAAAAGACAAACCGGTATGGAAGTCTAAAAAGTCCACATTGATGTTTTACAACACATTTTCATTCTGTGATTGCAAAGTTTCCTTCATCTCCTTTATACAGAACCAAAGACCTCAAAGAAACACTCGAAGCTGAAGTAAAACATTCAATTTCGGGTCAAGAAAAACCTATGTTTTACATGACCTGAAAAATTTGTTAGAATTTCTGATTCCTACAACATTCAGAGTAATTACTGAGTGATCATTCAAAATAAGTTTTTAAAAGATCCATCAGATTTTCCAGTGAAATAAAATCCTACCTAAAATGCCTGGACTTTTTGAGAAGTGATTACCTCATTTTAGCAATATTGCTAATTTCAGGGGAAAGATATTTTTCTGCAGTGATTTTGCAGCTTTATTTCTGCTATAGAAATGGTGGCAAGAAAAATTCCAATTTCATTTCTAAATAGGTATTCAAGCAGATTAAAAGTCCTGAGGAACTCTCTGAAGGTGCTGCTGATTTCAACTAAGTAACATTCTTCAGATATTTGCAATTTTGACAAAAATATTTCCATTTGACTAGGAATAGCTCGTTAGGCTTTCATTTGTGTAAAATACGCTCCCCAAAGCAGTAAAGAAAGTGGAAAATCATGTTTTACATTCTGGTAAAATGGAGATATGTTTTAAAGCTCTTCAATTAAAATTTGAATTTCTTCAAGGAAGGCTGAATATTCTTTTTTTTTTTTTTTCCCCCCTGTATAAACAGGATTTTCACTCAAAGGAACCCTCCAAGTTCTTCTGTACATTCATACATTTTAAAAGTAAGTCTATTACTATGTCAAATGTGTCTCGCTGGAAAAAGCTATTGACTTTTCCATTCTATTGCTTTAATTTTCCACTACTCTTGTATGTTGGAATACTCCAGGTGGGTGCTGCGTGTGCTTCTGATTACGCTGTGTTACACAGCAGGGAAACCTCTTATCTCAGACTGGTTGCCTGGTTGAGAAAAAAACACATTTAAGGTAGTAAACACAGCTGCGGAAGAAGTATTTTCTATTTCCTTGCTGTTTGTTTTAATGTACGAAAATGACATAATTATGGAAGTTTGCAAAAATGCCAAAATGTATAACACAATAATAATTTGGTCTGTGTGTTTCTATTATAGTCTGTGACTTCAGATATAGCTTTAAACAGTCCGGGAAATTCTTTAGAAACGCCTTTTCTGCTTTACACTCTGGTTTTGCCCCGATAAATAAAACACAGAATTTCAGAGAAGAGGAATTTTAAAGTAATCTCGTGGTTACACTGGTATTAAGAAGTGTTCAAATCTTGTTCTTGCCATTTTTCATGCCAGCTTGGAACTTTGGGCTTGAAGATTTGTGTTTCTATTGTTTTCTTTTTTGACTCTGTGCAAACGCTTTAAAGATAGGAAATTTGCAGATCTGTGAAAAAAAAAAAGAAGAATTAAAAGAAAAGAAAAGAAAGAATAGAGGTTTTGTAAATCTAACCACCGCAACTTCATTTGAAGAAAATGAAATCTGAACTCTGAAAGAGGACAATGCCTTTTATTTATTTTTTTTTTAATTTCAGCTTGCAAAGAAATAGAGTAACGCAATCCCTTTTATTTCCTATTTAAATGAGGCTGAAGCGTTTTCATCTGTGGCGTGTGAAGTTCTGCTTTGCAAAGAAGAAATTCGGAGCACACACATTGCAAGGATTTGCCGAGAGCACCGGCCTTATATTGGTTGGGTAAACAGCACAATACCATTACAATTATAAAAACAAAATGTGCAGAAAAAATATGTGATTGTCACTTCTTTTATTTTATTTTATTTTTTTTTTCACACTCTGTTGCTTTCCGAAGTCCTGGTGGGAAAAGATTAAATGTGAAGCCCTCACTAAGGAGCTCTGCTCCGTTCGAGCTGGGACTGTTCCCCACCACCTATTATTTCGCAAAAGAACCGGATTTTGATGGAGATGTTCAGTCCAAGCCCTGCCCGCAGACACCCCAAGCCATCTCCCCTGAAATCCTCCGTAGGACAGCACTGACCGTGGCCTGGCCGCTGCAGCCCGGGGGAGATTTTTGTCTTTCCTATCACGAGGGGTAAGAACACAAAGGGCTGGTGAAGTTCTTTTGACTGTGGCTGGAAAGGCTGGGGCTGGCACCGGCGGGCCCTTGGGTCACACTGGACCATCCCTTCTCTCCATCCCCAGCTATTATTCCGCTGCCCAGAACTGTTGCAATACAACTGCCTGCCTTCATAATCCCTGCATTTTAGCTGGCTTCTTTTCCAGAGCTGGAGAGCATCATTGTCACCTCTTGTTTAACACAGCAAGAAAGGCCAAGGAGGGGCTTCGGAGCGACGGCTTCCTCTGCTCCCCGGTCCTCCCGGACCTTCTCCAGACACTGAGGCAATGAGCAGCAGCGAGCACGAGGAGGCCACGGAGATGCTGGGAGGGCTGTGAGGACAGGCTGAGAGAGCTGGGGGGGTTCAGCCTGGGGAAGAGAAGGCTCCGGGGAGACCTTAGAGCCCCTTCCAGTCCCTCAAGGGGCTCCAGGAGAGATGGGGAGGGACTCTGGATCAGGGAGCCCCCCACAGGAGGAGGGGGAAGAGTTTGACACTGAGAGAGGGGAGATTGAGATCAGAACTTGTTTGGTGTGAGGGTGGTGAGAGCCTGGCCCAGGTTGCCCAGAGAAGCTGTGGCTGCCCCATCCCTGGAGGGGTTCAAGGCCAGGTTGGAGGGGGCTTGGAGGAACCTGGTCTGGTGTGAGGTGTTCCTGCCCAGGGCAGGGGGGTTGGAACTGGATGATCTTTAAGGTCCCTTCCAATCCAAACCATTCTGTGATTTCTGATCCGCCTACAGTCAGCAACAAGTGCCAGAGGAAGAAAAGATTTCACGTCCAACTCATCACAGCAGAACCCTCCAGTGAGGAGACCCCACTGAAGCCAATGGGGACCCCTTCTATTGGTTTTTAACAGGACCTGGGTCACGCTGGTCATTTGTACCAGGTGGTTTCCACATGGAGATGAGAGAAAAGAAAGAGGTGGCCACACACACCTCGTTGTAAAGAGCTGCTGGTCCTTCAGGTGATGGAAGGTCCCGAGCCCAGATCCAGGCATCATCATGTGCCCAACCATTTCTAGTAGAGGGATCCTGAAATCACAGTAATAACGGACACATTAACCATGAGGACTTTATTTGGCAGCACGTGAGAAAAAAAGTGGGTTTTGTACAACTGGCAAAAAGATTACTGAATGTGTGCTGATTTGAAGGCCAGAAGGGACCACAGCAATCAGTTGCTCTCATTTCCTGTGCGGCACAAGCCATACAACCTCATTTGGTCACGTCTTCATCGTTCCTTCGTCCCCTGCTTAGTCCAAAGGTCTCACCTGGAAAGGGAGGCATCTTCATGAAAAAGTACAAGACATGGAGAAGCCACCATAACCCTTTGGTTTTTTGGGTTTTTTCCCAAAGCTTAATTTTTTTTTAGAAACAACAACAAGAAAAAGATGAAACGTCTTATTTCTTATCCAAAGATATCTTATCTTCACCTAAATGTCTTTAAAATTATTTTTCTTCGCTACAGAATCCACAGAATTCTGTGTATTCACCCAGGTGGTACTTTCCCTCAAAACATGTGCCTGTCTCAAAGCCTCTTAAGAAAAACACCTTATTTCTCATTCCCAAACCAAGGCATTTTCCAAATAATAAAGAACCGACAGGCTGGCGGGAGCACAAATGGTGCAGCCCTGAGAGCTATTTTTCAGCCACTGACTAGAGAACATCTTGATGAAGAAACCTGAGCTGAAGAAGAAAATAACCTCCATTTTTCCAATAAATGAAGATCCTGGCGGGAACGTAAAATGAATCTTAAAGCAGAGCATCCTGATGCTTCTTGCAGCGGGGCCTCTTTTCCAGGACAAAGATGTAATTCAAAAGGTGGAGAGCAGAAAAAAAAAGGAAAAAAGTGTCTTTTTCCTCTGGGCTTATGAATATGACAGTGACCTTACGGAGCCCTGACGGGGCGGGCGGTGACATCCAGCCCCCCCGGGGGGCTGCTGGCAGCTGCGGGTGGGATTGCCAAAGATGAAGGAGGAGAAGGTTCCCCCTGTGCTTCCTAACTTTTAGGAAGGGAAACTTTTAGGAGAGAGACCAAGTTTGGATTAATGCAGGGGACGTTCCAGGGAGGGAGTTGGAAGCTAAGGCGGAAGGTGGAATACAATAATACAGCCCTGGAGTTGCATTCATGGGGAAATATACGCTATATACTTATTTTAAAATAATAATAATAAGGCTAAGCTATAACATGAAGTGGGTTTTATGAGAGAGGCAAGTTACTAAGTTATTTTATAAATATTATCTGCTGCTTGCTGGCTTATAGACTGTCGGTGAGTACGTAGTTGGGGGGTTGGAACCCGATGATCTTCAAGGCCCATTCTAGCCAGAACCATTCTGTGATTCAGGGTGCGTGACATTAAGTAATGAGGACAGAACCCTAGGACAAGAGGTGCCCTGTTGCTGTTTCCACCCTCCACCTGCGCCCGTCGCCCAACCTCGCTTCTGGCAGCGGCTCCTCCAGCAGCCCGATGCCCCCGTCCCGTTCCTGCCCCCATTTGTGGGGTTTAACGTCGCCCGATTCCCGGGGACGTCAGGGGGAACCTGGGGGTAAACTTAGTGTTAAAGGGGAGTTCTGGGGAGTTCGTGCTTCAAAGTCTAAACTACAAAAGTTCAGCCGACCTCCGCAGGGTAACAGCACGTCGGGTCGTTAATAAAAGAGCAAAAGGGGAATGGCAAGGTTAATTCCTGAGGATTGTAGGGGAAAATCGGCCACGCAGGAGGGACCCCCCCCTCGGGGGGGGGGCTTCCTCGAGCCCCTCCGCCTCCCGGGCCCTGCTCCCCTGAAAACACACCAAAAGGATTGAAGAGCCCACCCCTCCAATTCTTTGGGCGGTCAGTGTCTCTGAGCAGGGCTGTCGGGGATCTGGGAGAGCGTTCCTGCGGCACCGGGATGCAAAGGGATTTCTCTCCCTCCTGAGGTCCCGCAGAGCAGAGACCCTGCTCCGGCCCCAGGGGCTGAGGAGGGAGTCAGGGCTGAAGGAGATGTGACAGGAGGCAGAGAAGAAGCAGAGCGACGGGCCCTGCTGGAGATGAATCAACCCTCTGCCTTGAGGAGCCTTTGGCGACCCGGAGCCGCAAGCCGCAGCAATAAATTTTAAGGCCTGAAAAGATCATTACAGTCCAGGGCGCTGCATTTCCTGCAGTCAGTCTCTTTTGTCCCTCCCGAGGTCCTTCCCTCCTCTGATCTTGGTCGGGGGCCCTTCCCCATGTGCCAGCACCCACCACCACCGCTCCCACCGCCGTGCCAGACCCCTGCCCTGCCCTCCCCGCGGCAGTATATTTTCTGCGGGTGTTTTCTGGCAAAAAGAGCTTTTACACTCGGCTCTCCGGTGCCCCTGGCTCACACTCTGCACCAGAGCAGCACCTCCAGCAGCAGTTCTTCCCCGTGGGGCTCCACGTCTGGGCTCAAACGTCTGTCTGACACGGTCACCTCAAGGCAACTGCGTGGGGAGCCAGGATCCCACAGCTGATCTGGAGATGGCTCCATCTGGTTTCTGTCTTGTCTTTCTTGGGAACCACTGGGCCTCACGTCACTCAAAGAACCTGCAGCTTCTGAAATAACAATGCCCAGCTACCCAGAAAGAAGGCACGCAGAAGAACAACTCAGCTGGAAGCAGCTGGGTGCTCTGGTGATGTTGCTCTGCTGGCCTCCATGACCTCCATGGCCTCAAAGAGGCCAGTGTCACACCATGATGGAAGCCCGTGGGCTGGAAAGGGGAAAAAAACCCAGGAACGGGCTTTTCCTTGAACATCCAGCCCATCCCTCCTTGGTCTCCTTGTTTATAAAGATAGGTCACGTCCATGCCAAGCCCTCAAATTGAAGAACAACGGGAGCTCTGCACCTGCTCCATGAGCTCATGTGGACAGAACTCCCAAAGAGAAGGGAATGGGTGAGTTCACTGAGTATTTCCTATTCTGGAGGGGCAAGTCATGGCCGGACTGTGACTGCCAGGCAATGCCCTGCCTTGGGAAGGTTGCAACGCATCAAGAAAGAGCCAGGCAACCCCTCAGTGACCCTGAGAGGAGGGAAGGGGAGCTGCAGGCAGGAGTCTTGCATCTCCAGGCATCTCTTGACATCATCTTGCCCCGCACATTTGGCTCAATCTGCCGCAGCTGATGCTGAGGGGTAGCNTCAAGAAAGAGCCAGGCAACCCCTCAGTGACCCTGAGAGGAGGGAAGGGGAGCTGCAGGCAGGAGTCTTGCATCTCCAGGCATCTCTTGACATCATCTTGTCCCGCACATTTGGCTCAATCTGCCACAGCTGATGCTGAGAGGGAGCCCCGGTTCCTCCCTTCCATCGTGTCGGTGTAATCTGGGGGAAATAGGTGCGAGTGCAAGCTCCTCATGTCAGCCCTTTGGCAAGTAAAAGAGACAGCCCCGATTTGCCCTAAAATTCTAATTCTTAAGGTTGCACGTCATGGGTTTTTTTTGCGCAGGGCAATTTACAGGCCAGACGAGCGAGGCCAGCGGAGCCCGGGCTGTGGCCAACCCAAGTGACAGGTTTCCTTCCTTAACTAGAGGCCCGGCCTTTCCCGGGCCCGAGGAAGCAACTGGAAGAGAAAAGGCTGTTCCAGGGGTGGGGGGTGACCGGAGGAACCCAGTGACCGCTTCGGGTTGGGGGGCAAAACCAACACCCACCAAGGTTTCCACCCAAGGTCACACGTAGATCCTTCCATGAACACGGAAAGGTGACCTTCAGGGGAACACAGAACCTCCTTCTCCTTTGGAGGGACGTCAAGGTCTCCAGAGCAGAGAACTCCACCGTGCCCTCGGTGGAGAAGTGCCCATTTCCCTCTCCCTGAACCAGCCGTACCTGGAGCCGGGTGCCCCGCAGAAACCGACCGAAATCCGAGCAAAAAGTCCTAGACTTTTGCCCTGGGGTTTTCTGTCGGGTTTATTTCTCCTCCCCTGCTCCCAATTGTCGCTTTTTTTCCCCCAAAAATCCTTTCCTGCATTTTATCACTGCCCTGTGAACATCCTTCTGGGTAGTTCACTAGCTCTCTCCACTGGATTCCTGCTAGTTTTTGCCCATACTGGACATGACAAAATTTTTACTTTGAAGCAGATGTGGTCTTTTTATTATTATTTTTGTTTTTCCCAGCCTTTCAGTCTCTTTGCCTCTTCATTCTGAAAATACTCCCTTAGGTAAACAAGTCCTGAGCCTAAGACGATGCACTGGAGCGCCAAGAAAGCCCTCAGCTGTTGAAGTCCTTTGGAAATCACCATTTTCTGACGCTGTAAAACAAGAGTTAATCCATGTTTCCACTGCGGAGGGCTGTTTGGGGTTTTTTGAAAAAAAAAAAAAAGGGAAAAAAAATTCCTTTCATTCTTTGCCAGCGATTTCCATGGAAATAAAGTTTCCAGCAAAAAAACCCGGTGCCCAAACGAGAATATTTTATCCAGAAAGTGAAAGATTTTTCTCTGAACAATTGCAAGATCTTATCCAAAACTCTGAGAGTCCCAAATATTTCCCTCGTTGGCTGGAAACAAAGTGCTGCCGAGGGGGAGCGGCCGGAGGGACCCTCTGCAAAATACACACACACACACACACA
>JAHREE010000174.1:1182389-1201577 GCA_033628505.1 Tringa tobata | reverse complement strand
AAAAAAAAAAGGCAAAATGGCACGGGCGGGTTTTGAATGTCACTCCAAGGCACCAGCCCGAGCGCATTTCCAAGGGGAGAGACTTTCAACACACGGGGAGGGGGGACAGCCCCTGACCAGCCACGCACGGAAAGCCTGGACGGGGCTCCAGACCAACACAACCCAAAGGGTTGTTTGTGTTTGTGTGTGTTGTAATCCAAGGGGGGGAAATAATTAATAACTGCTGGGGAAGAGTTTTTGGAATATCGTTTTTTTAATCTTTTTTTTTTTTTTTTTTTTTGTGAACAATGAAACTATGCCAAGGAACACAATCCCTGTTTTCAGCCCCTCTCTGAAGCACGAGCTCATCTCTTCTCCGTGAGTTTGGAGCTCAACAGATTCCTTCTGATCAGAAAGTATCAGAGATATTTGGCTCCTTCCACATAGCCCCCCTGGTATTACTCAGCATCCCTTTTGCACCACCACCTTCCCCACTTTCAGTCTACCCATTCCCTTCCCACATCTGCAGAAAATCTGGCCCTTGATCACCTTCTGAGTGTTTTACTCTCTGGGACCTTTTTTGGCCCCTCTATTCTTGGAGCGTTGATTTCCCAAGGCAGGGATGCTTTTCTTCTGCCTGCATCTGAAACACAGATATATGCTTTCACTGTCCTGTCATATATAGAATCAATTGAATAATAAATCGAGGCCCCAGTTGATTTGTAGGTACATGGTAAGTTTTTCAGAATGCTGCAGGGATTTTAGATGCCTGTCACAAATCTCTTCCTGTCCCATTTTGAAAGTAAGTCTCTGCTGTTTTGGCAATTTTCTGTAGATTCTTCCAAAGCTCAAATACTTTGTTTGCTTCTAATATTATATAAATTCTCAGACACACATTGGGAGCTCAACTCCCCAAATTCCTGTCGTGCCAATTTGAAAATACACCGTTTATCAGCTGATAAATCTATTTCAATAATTTTCCTGCCTACTTTTGGCTGTGTAGGAGGGAAATGAAGCTAAAGAGTCTATGACCTGTGCTCTTATAGTAGACAACTGAATATTTATGTGTTTATAATGGATACATGTTCGAGGTTCAGCAGTGCTATCTGTACCTATTATTACTGTTGTGTTATCATCATTATTACTTCGCACTGTGGTAGAGATCCCCTCAAAGATCAAAGTCCCTTTGTATTAGAGTCTGTGAAGAAAACGAGAGGCCCTGCTCCCCTGCTAATCACCTCTGCTCATGCTCCAGCCTCACAAGCATTTTACTTATGGAGCATCCTCTGAATGTACGGCGTTGGACATCAGGGATGGAAAACACACGCCAGCTGAGCTCGCCCTGTCGTATCGTTCACCCAGTTTTTTGGAGAATATGGCCAGAGCTACATTTTTGTGGATGCGTGGCTACACCTGTTTTTCATAATTTGACTTGTTTACATAGAATCATAGAATGGTTTGGGTTGGAAGGGACATTAAGGATCACCCAGTTCCAACCACCTGCCCTGGGCAGGGACACCTCCCACCAGACCAGGTTGCTCCAAGCCCCCTCCAACCTGCCCTTGAACCCCTCCAGGGATGGGGCACTCTATTGATGGCTCTACTGATGGCTCTTTAATGACTTACTTCTCACACAGCACTGAGATTTCATCTCAGCGGAGTCTCAGTATTATGTGACTTGAGCGACATCAGTGATTTTTTGGAGAGAGTTCTCAAAGACCATTGCTTACCGGGTAGGCTATTTGGATAAAGACGCAGCATATTTTGGTGAACTGTTAGCTCAGGGCAGAAGCACATTTGTGACTGAGGCGTCAAGAGTGACTGCTGAGCTGCACTGTCTGTGCATGACTTTCATTGCCTTGTATTTTTCTCGACCTTTAGTGTTATAAAGAATGGGAAAAACTGCAATGCGGTGGTTATAAAGCCCCACAGGTTTGTAACGCAGGCGAGACCTTGCATCGTCAGGCCAGTGAGACTGATGTGAGGAACCACATAAGGTCTTTGCTCACCTTCCATCCTGCTGAGAGGACTCTTGCAACACCTCAACGGCCCCTTCGTTCTCAGTGCCCTCTCGACTCCCCAGCCTCCAGTGGGAGAGCTGTGCTCACGGCAGCCACTCTCGGAGGAGACAGCTGTGTTCCCAGCGGCGATGTTGCAATCGTCATTCTGGTGCCAAAGCAGAAAAAGTTGTTTTTTTTAAAACAACAATGGTAGCAAAAACTGTCCTTCTAACAAATGTATGGTATTATTCCTCAATTCGTTTTTAAGACATGATGTTTCCCTTCCTACTTAGCAGTGTACAGAAGGAAACAATAAAACTTGCATCACACATCTGAAGGGTAGTTTCTGGGCTGTGCCCTCATGCTGGTCTGGAGGAAAATAAGGGGCAGGAGGCTCAGCCAAGAGGATGTGTGGAGACTGGCACCAGGAAAATACTCCAGATTCCTGCTCCCATCACCGCTGCTTTTCGCATGCCCATTTCTAGGCAATGTGACAATGTGTTTGCTTACTGGTTATATCACCGCTGGAGACAGACTGTCCTCTGGGGCTCCTCCAATAGGAGGATGATTTGTTGGTTTAGCAATCATTAACTCATCCCTATTTTTTGGGTTTTTTTAACGCAAATTAAAGTCGGCAGTGGAGCAGGCTCATGCTGCGCAGTGGCAGCTCCTTGGCAGCTCCTTTGATGCTCTCTGGTTAGGTCCCCCGTGCCAACCAACACATGGACTGCAGCAATTGTTTGGAGAGCTTCAGCTGGCTTCTCATCGCACCCATCTTCCCAGAGCCGTGCTGGCAGGTAACTGAGAGACCTCTCCCAAAACATCCAGGGTTTTCGCTCAAACCACTAATGCATATATTAGCTGAGTTATTTACAGCTGGAAGCGAGCTGCTGGGCACCGCGTGCGCCTTTATCTAGCCATCCAGTGAAACAAGAGTTTGTGGTTACTGAGCAGTTAGAACCAGAGAATTTAGGTACATGCAAATAGTTTCAGTTTAGGATGAGGTCAGTGGTCTTGGCTGATTCCCGAGGCATTGATGGGAAGGTATCTGGGACATCCAAAAGGCTGCTGACAACATCAATCAGAAGCCATTACGTGACACGTTGTTTGCTTGGGGATCTGCTGTATTAAGATGCCATGTGGTTGGAATCAGATAGTTTTAATTGTTATCATATGTAATTGACAGCCACATAATCGTGTCCGACCCATCTTTAACAGTGTTTGTTTTTCAGACTCCTTTCCTGAGGCCCGGGCTCTTTGTGGATTTACTTCAGTGGTCTCTTTAATATTGAAAGAAAAACCTTAAGTTTTCAGAGACTGGACATCACAGCGATCCTACAGCTAAACAATGGAGTGTCTGATGTTAAACCAACATTGTAATCTGACCTTCCCAAAAATTTCAGAGCTCGTTATAAAATGGTATTTAGCTGTAAAAGCAGCTCTGGAACCTTTTGTTCTGACCATGCAAAAGCAAATAGACAGATTCTGCTTTTAGTCACATTGTTTTTGAGTGGATTTACTCTCTGGTTTTGCTAATGTAACTGGCTCAGCCAGTTTCCAGGAGGTATAATACGCTACAAAGTGGAAGAGAGGGGAGGATGCTAACAGTTATTAATTATTGTTGTTTGACAGAAGCAGAAAGTATCTGAAGATACATTGTGGCTCTAATTATTTTAAAAATATCACCAAGACACACTTTAGTGCCACCACGTAGTTCAAAGCATGTGTAGTGTCAGGATTTTCATATTAGTCTATTAATATTTGCTAAACTAACGCGAGTTCCATTTCTTCACTGTCTTTTACCTCGGGTTTGCATCTCACAAATAGGGGATGTTCTCTCCAGCAACTTGCAGGGTTGCAAGACAAGTTGCATTGCAGACTTTATTACACTTTTTAAGTGTTTGATAAACTTTTTCTTTCATAATATCCCTTAAGGTAAGATTAAACAGTGATAATCCACCTCCTTAGAAGGCGGTTCTTAATAAGCAATTGTCTTAACAAGACATACCACAGGCAGATGAGGATATGTTTGCTCAGGTAAATTTGCATACATTCATACTCGCAGAATATGATCAATTTGTCTGCTTGTATGTCTTTACACCATCTCCAGTTATTCTTCTGTTAAACAAAAACCTCTGGTTTTGGCTAAAGCATGTCTTCCTCTTGGCCTTAAGAGATCATCAAACGTATCTGGTGTGTCTCTGGAAAGTTTTTTTTCCAACAGATAAGCATCGTTCTTGTTAAAAAGGCAGCGTACTTTCAGTCTGGCTGGCTTAAGTCTCCAGCCCATGGTTCTCCTGCAGGATGGAAGAGTAATTTCTTACTTCATATTTCCCCCTCTCACGTCTTCCCATCTTCTTTCTGATAAACTGAACAGATGAAACTCTTTGAATTTTCTATGTATTTATATATTTATTTTTAACTGCAAGGAATTCTTCTTTGAAAAATGTTGTGGCTCTTTCCTGTACCGTTCCCCATTTCTGTTTGACGTCCTGGTCTTCATCATCGTATGCCATCCTGCCAAAGCACCCACAGCTTGTATTTAGGGACACGTTTACATGACCATTGGTGAAATTGCTAAAGAATATTAGGCCCCGTACAGGACCCAAGGCAACATTGGGAACATCAGCCTGAAATCCCAGCTGATGCCTAGTTTTTGAGATCTGTCAGCCAGTTTTTAATCCATTTGACATGTGCTTTATTTGTATTGCTGATTTTGTATTTTTATCATAATAGTATGTCACTTTCTGTGGATATTAATTTAACCCTTCCTTCCTCCCTGTTCCTCTGCAGTAGCTGAGTGCCTTCCCCATAGAATGAACACCATTAAAGAGGTCCCACCAAAGACATTTGCACTTTCCCTACATCAGGATTTAACAGCAAATAGTTTATTTGACTGTTGTGCACATTTTGTTACCGGCTGAATACCTGCTTGACTAAGCTGGTATCAATAGAGGGTCTGCTGGTGTAAACGCTTAATGGCACACATTAACTGTGAGTTACCTTCCAGTCTTCACTTCGATTTGAGCAAAATATTATAGTATACATCCAGGAAGCATAAAAAGAAAAGCCATTAATGACACACACACAAACAAAGACAATATTACATTTGAAATTGTGGCTCCGAATTTCAAAGCCTGATGGGTTTAGAGTCTCGTGCTGAAAGCTTACCCATTGTCAGTGCTAAAACCAGCGTCTGTACTATTGAAATCAGGAACCTGTGTTGTTGGTATTCTTGAAGTTACATAATTGAATGAGACGTGCGTAACCAATTTAACTGTAATGCAATGACAGGGAAATTAGCTTCTACAAGCTTAGACTATTCAGTATGTTTAATGTACCTAGAGCCCCAAAATACATGTATTTATTACCAAACCCTGTGGATAAACAGAAGTAAATCGGCCCTGAGAAAACCTGCTGATAACAGTGTTCTGTAGCTGGCATTCAAGTAAGTTGTTTGAGTGCAACTGCTGTCGAGTACTGTGCCTGCTCTGGAAGACAAGTCCTGTAGCTATTTTATATTAACACTAACAGTATGTATAACATAAATATACCTACATGTGTCCAGTTATGGCCTCCCCAGTTCCAGAAGGCCAGAGAACTGCTGGAGAGGGTACAGCAGAGGCTACAAAGATGATGAGGGGCCTGGAACATCCCTCTTATGAAGAAAGGCTGAGGGACTCGGGTCTTTTTAATCTGGAGAAGAGAAGGCTGAGGGGGGTTCTGACCAACACCTATAAATACTTAAAGGGTGAGTGTCAGGGGAATGGGACCAGTCTTTTTTCAGTGGTGCCCAGGGACAGGACAAGAGGGAACGGGCACAAAATTGAACATCAGAAGTTCCACCTAAACCTGAGGAGGAACTTCTTCACTTTGAGGGTGGCAGAGCCCTGGAAGAGGCTGCCCAGAGAGGTGGTGGAGTCTCCTTCTCTGGAGACATTCAAACCCCCCTGGAGACGTTCCTGTGGGACCTGCTCTGGGTGACCCTGCTCTGGCAGGGGGTTGGACTGGATGATCTCCAGAGGTCCCTTCCAACCCTCTGCAATTCTGTGATTCTGTAAATGCAGCACAACTAATATGTGATTAGTACAAGAGTGTTAGGCAAGTGCAAAAGGAGCTGAGGGGAGGTAAATGTTCCCAAGGCAAAGGTCCGTGTATCTTCATGACCTTGCTGAAGCTATTGCAGCTTTTCTGACTTCCACATTCTGCAGAGAAAGTGAGGAATTGTCATCACATCTCTGAGTGCAAGACTTCATTTATATCACGTACGATTTGCTGGGCAAGGGGAGGGGGATTGTTTTGGTTTGGGTTTTTTTACATGTGTGTCTCCAGCAGCTCGTGTCTCGTTACTCACCTGAAGAGGACACTTAGATACGTGATTTTGTCAAAAAATAACGAGCTAAATAAGGACAAAGTCTATGAAAAACGGTGGTTTAGCCTAGAAGGAATTTCAGTTGCGGACAAAAGTCTTCCTTCTGTCCAGTGGCAAATTCCTTTTTGGACTGCAGCCACCTCAAAAGCCAACATCAGGCAGATCAAAGGACTCCTGAACTCTGGAGGGGATCGATGCTCCTCAGTTTTGAACACAAGTAGGGATATTGTTGCAGTAACTTGGGATATTGGCTACAAATCAGACGATGTCTCCATCATTTTCTTTCAGGTCACTAGTATGAAGGGGGATTTGTAAAAAAAGAAATGTTTCCACCTCCCTCAAATAGTAATAAAAAAAAATAATCCAGCAAAATAAGCAAGCGGTTGGCTAAATTCAGTGTTCACATACGTGTGCTGTTTCTCGTTTGTAATCAATGAGAGACTTCTGTATGCACCCCAGGGCAAAATCTGGCTCATCATATGTAACACTTTAACATTAATTTAGGATGATTAATGATCGAGTCAGTAGCTGTGTAATATTTGTGACTTCTATTCTACCACTGCTTAACTTTATATTATTTTTAAATTTACAGCTACCGTGGAAAATGACCAGAAATCTACAATCTGAGAAAACCCATCCATCATCTTCAGGCAGTCTTCCAATCTGTTAACTTTAGCTGCTACTAATAAGTGTCTCAGTCCAGGAAAAGCAATTATTACGATGTTTCACAGAATAGCTTCCAGATAGCATATGATGCAAACCGCTCTTGGCAACATTTCTTCTAAGGAGGCAGCCTTTTCTTTTTTATTTTTTTTCCTTCAGTAAGCAACTTTACCAGAGCCAACGTGATAAAAACAGAGGTAGAGAGGCAGAGCGGTGGGAAATGAGGACTGACCGTAGCTGCTGTGCCCATTTACACCTTCTGGTCACAGATCTCTATGCTTTGTGAAACCCTTCTCAGGGATTTTATCAGTGTGCAGGCTCCTTGAGTAAGAATGAGAGAGATTACACGTGATGGAGATGTGGTCACTGACGTGCTACATCACACAGGGCCAAATCTGGCACCCTGTTTTGACTGCAGGTTGGCTTCCAGAAAGCAATAGTTCATGTACATAATGTACATAATGTTCATGTACATAATGCAATAGTTCATGTACATAATGTCATCTAACGTACATAATATGATACAAAACAAGCCCAAAGTCAATGCATAGAATCATAGAATTGCCTGGGTTGGAAGGGACCTTTCAGATCATTGAGTCCAACCATCAACCCAACTCTGATAAAACCCATCACTAACCCATGTCTCTAAGCACCACCTCTGCCCGGCTTTTAAATCCCTCCAGGGATGGTGACTCCACCAGTGCCCTGGGCAGCCCATTCCAAGGCTTAAGAACCCTTTCAGTGTAAGAATTTTTCCTAATTCCAACCTGGACCTCCCCTGGGGCAACTTGAGTCCATTTCCTCTTGTCCCATGGCCTGTTCCTTGGGAGAAGAGACCGACCCCCCCTGGCTACACCCTCCTTTCAGGGAGTTGGAGAGAGCGAGAAGGTCTCCCCTCAGCCTCCTTTTCTCCAGGCTGAACACCCCCAGCTCCCTCAGCCGCTCCTCACAAGACTTGTTCTCCAGACCCCTCACCAGCTCTGTTGCCCTTCTATTTGGCTTCTTGCCAGTTTGAGGCCGTTAATAAAAACAGAGGATCGTTGCAGGCTGCTGCCTCCAGTCAATAAATACCCTGATCAGTACTCTCACAAGGGGAAACCACTTGCATTTCTTGTTTTCCAGTGCTATGTCTTTGCAGCCTGTGGACATGCTGCATTGGTGGAGGGAGCTGTGAAGGTGTTCAGTGGCCTGGAGAGATGGGACACCTCCCCAAGGTAATAACAAAGCATTATTTAGTAACTCAGGTGGATATCCTGCAGATGTAGACGTGTTAGTGGAAGAACTTAACTGAGCTCCAAAAACAAGGAGCTTCTCCTTAGAGAAGGGGGAAACCAAATGAGGATAGTGTCAAAGGAGCAGCGTATGGTTTATCTGGGACTACCTCCACTGTAACCGGTAATGAGGGGTCTCTGGTGAGGGATTGAGGAGGAAAAATTGACAACAAACACACATTGGCAAAACTCTACTTTAGGACCTTAGAGCCAACACGTTTAGGATCAGTCGGGTAATCACATGGTGGCATCTGGCCAAGCCTCTCCGATTAGTTTTTATTGAAAGTTCCTCGCTACTAGCTCCTGGCTGTTCTTCAGCGAACATCTGTAAGCAGATGTTAGCTCACGAGTAACTTTGGAATCAATTCAGTCTGCCCCTGCCAGGCTCCTCCATCTTGATGGCTGTTGTTAGCAGCTGACATTCAGCCTGCGTCCAGACACCCATCCACCTCATCAGGCTGAATGACTTGTCTTTTCAATTCCATTTTTGTAGCGTATTATAGATCGTCTTGGCGTGTTTGGATTTCTGATTGCAGACTTGCTTTCTGAACCTTGAAGAATCTGACACTAAGAGGGAAGCATGCTCTGGATTTTTTCCTGAAAATTTCAGATTAATGCACTAGATCTTTCTGCATAATATGTAATCCAAGACCAGATACCCACTACTTTGCAAGCAAAATTTTGGTCTTGAATACCATCACTTTTTGCTAGAAGAAATGAGCTCAATGGGACCATGGTATGGTAAAAATCTTTGTTTGGCATTTGGTTCTTGATTAAGGAGATACATATACTGGAAGGTTAGAAACTATAATTTGCCTGGCTTAAATGAAGCTGTTTGGTATATCAAGGTATTTGCTTTAAATCATCAAAGCTGTTTTGTCCAGCAGAAGTGCACACAAGCAGACACACACACATGTGTACACATTCATCCTATTATACGTGCATTCCTTACCTATATTATTGTCATATAATTTGTACATCATTATTCCTTATAAATACGTAAAATCCCTTCTTATATATTCATCCATATACACATACACACATTCCTCCTCAATATGTCCTCTTGCTTTTAATTGTTGAAGACTGATGGATGCCAGCAAACAATCTGGTTTTGCTGTCTAATATGAGGGTAAGATACGTTGCTGGAAGGTCAGCAGGTGGAGTTTGGGGGTTCTTGGCCCCCTGGACACCCTAAAAATAAGTGCTTGGAAAGGCTGATCTTGCCATCAGGCTTGTGAGCCGATGAGTTTGGCTATAGAGAAGTCTATGTAGCACTAACTTGAAGTCCAACAGTCAGTCAATTTCAAGCCTAGAAATTAACACAGGGCTAGTGAACTGAAAAAGCGCTACTTCTTAATGTGTATTATAGCAGAACATTCTTTTAATTAAATATGTAAATTAAGATGTGCATGAGCAACAAATTTCAAGTTTAAGGTCATGCTTTGCCGTTGGTTTGGCACCAGAAATCATCACCGATTTCCTAGAGACATCCATTTGCAGTGAGAGTGACTCTGATCTTTCTGGTATCACTCTCTTATGTTATGTTACAGCAATATGCTCAGCCTGTAAAGCACATACCATTAAAAGCATTTCTTTTTACCCAGATATTAATTTTTTTTTTTAGAAGACACTCTTGTTCCCTAAATCTTTTCAGACCTATCACACCGTTTATGTGCACAACAGGTCTGTGACAGTTCTATATCTCTTCCAAAAGCAAAAAGTCAGCAGGAAAAAAAAAAATTAGTTCTTATGTCTAAGGGTTTGAAAATTACTCTGGTCTAGATACCACCAAAGCATGAGTGTAACAGTACATATTTAAAAAAAAATAAATTACTAGATGTAGAATACAACGTTCCAGACACACCAGATGTATTCAAATTCATACAAGCCTTTTATCTGAGTAATTTACCTTCTTGAGAGGTGTGAGAAAATGGGTGACATTTTTTTCAGGTTTGTACTTTGCAACTTATTGAGGTTCCCAAATTTCCCTACGTTGCTCCTTTGTACTCACTGGGTTTGTCAGAAGAGATGTGTGAATGAAAACAGCTCTGAATTCCCCATTGCTTTCGGGGCTTGCTTCAAAGAGGGTGGGTACCCATAGAAGGAACTCACCCAAGGCTTCCAGGACTTCTAGTCACGTCATTAATGAAGACCTTTTGAACATTTTGGTCTTCTACCTTCCATATGAAGAGAAATAATGATCCTGCCTTTGAAAAAGGATTTGAAATTGCCAGGGATGTACTTATTAATCACTGTTATACCTCCTTACAAGCAGTCAGAAATGAAACAGCGTTTAAGAGAAGGACTGTGTTTTATTATATTTACAACAATGGAACTGGAATATAACCTTTTTATTTAAAAATCAAGCTGCAGATTAAGTTTTGATTGCAGTATTTTGTACTGAAAATAAGAATAATGGAAGCAATTAAGTATTCACAGTCCTGCCCTCACACAAACACCTTCCATGGTGAGCCTGTTTATGCAACTGAGTGTGCCGTACAATTGTTTTTATTACCTTCTTATAAAACAGCCTGTATAAAACACTTTTTTTTGATTGTTTCTTTGTGTATTGTTGAGCGTGTTTGCATTCTAAAGGTTTTTGCCTCATTAAAGCAATTACCGTAAACTTGCTGGAGTTTGCTACTTCTTTTTTTCCTCCTCCCTTTCCTTCTCTGAGCGATAGAAATATCCATAAAGAGCTCCTGCCCAGCCGGGATGTTTGTGTGTCTCCCAAGGCTAGCAGTGGGAAGCTTCATTCCAAGGACAAAAAAACAGCTGCAGAGATTTTCTTTATCTGGAGCATCAAACCAGCAGCGAGCCTGAATGTGGAGGGGACACACATGTGATTGAACTTCTTCTGCTCTGGCATCCCTTGCTCTTCCTCTTCTTGATGCAAGCACTAGAAGAGTAGAGACTTCCAAGTACGTGTGAGAGGAGGAAATAAAGGAAAGACGTATAGGTCCGTTATGGGGTGAGATTTTGATTGAGACTCACATGGGTTTTGTGGTCGTTGAGGGGACAGGGCCATTCTTCATCTCTGCCCGTGACAGTCCTTACCCTCTGCCCACATCTAGGATTCATTTAGTCAGATGGAAGGCACCTCCAGTTTCTCCCTGTAATACCTCAACTGGTGAGGTGTAATGTATGTATAACCTGCCAAGGATTTCAGCAATGGGTTTCCTACTGGTGGGTAGGGATGAGGAGAGAGAACTTCTCTCTAGGGTTGCACCTGGGTGTGTATAGCTACAGGTTGACCGAAAGCACGTTGGGAAAAAACCAAAAGGCAGAGGCTAGGCTGTGGAAAGGCTGATGAAGTAGCCTCCAACGTTTTTCCTTGAATCAATTTAAGGAAAGCTTCTTAGAAAAGCAAAGACTTCCAGGTGGAGGAACCTACTGAAGATCTACAGGTGAAGGTGACAGGGAACACAGGTGGCTGGGAGCTTTCTGAAATAACATACTTAAATGCTGATTTGTCAAACCCAGAACTTTCAATAGGAAGATGTTCATGTGTTCAATGAGTTTCTGGTTGAAATAAGAGACCTTTGTTTACTGCCTCAGGGCAGCTAGAAGTTCCTGGGTAGGATATTCAGATCCAAAACAGCCAACCACACACAGAGCTATAACCTCTTTAAGTTGACCCGGGCACATGGAATTCAGCATCCTACAGCCTGGGTGTATTCTGGGCTGCTGACAGCTTCAAAACAGGAATTCTTCCTGTTGGAGATGCTCCAGTTTGCATAGATGATGAGACAGTCATTAGGCAAGAGAGTAAAAGAACCTGAGCTGGCAGCTCAGGAATGAGGTCACTGTGCTGGGAGGAGCAGATGGAGGTCCAGGTCTCTTCCCAGACTGACATGACATTACTTGTACAAAGAGAAACAGCTTCAGCCAGGGAAATGAGCAAAAGGACCCTACCCTCCTCCAGCATACTCAGCTGATCTTGGACTACAGGAAATTTTACTCTTATTTCTAAGAGTAAAGGCAGGTAAATGGTTTTTACCCGCCTCTCCAACAGCTCCAGGGAGAGTATTCATCCCTGGTTTCATCCCTGGCTCCAAGCAGGTCCCATTTGAAAGTCCTCGGTAGCATCCTGAAGTAGAACAACAGCAGGGAACTTTTTGAAACTGTGAGATCTTTCACTCTGCAGGGAAACCATTTTTCCTACCCAGCTCTAGTAAGGAACAAGTAGTTGAAAAATTTAAAAAAAAAAAAAAAGATTTTAAGGCCAGGAAAGTAATTGTAGCACTCAATAAAGGGGCCCTTTATTTTCAGGAGTACGCTGAAGTAACGAATATGAGTCTCTTGATATCTATAGAAATGCTAAAGAGAGCTGCAGGGAGGAGAATTAGTCAGGGAGAAAGCCCAGTGGTGCTCTCGGGGGAGCCCCGGGTGAGGAAAGCCATGGTTATTACTGCTGTCAAACAACACGTGGTGCCACGGCCGCCGAGGTTCCTCCCTTCAGACTGCAAACCTGGAGAGCTGGAGGTGCCAGGGCTTATTTGTCACCATCCCAGAGCCTTTTCAGTCCCTCGCTTCTGCATAAAGGAGTTTTCAAGGCTCAGTGGTGGAAGCTCTCGCCTCTCTGGCTCTGCTGACCACCAGGGTGCTCTGATGGAGCACAGCCACATGGAAACCTGATGGGCTTCGTCAGGAAACTAGCAAAGAGCCTCCTGTGCTAGAATGTAGGAAAACAAACTTAATCCTGCTTTCCTGCTTCATGCAAGCTCCCATTTAAGGGGAATTTTACCATATTACATGCTGCAGTGTCACTGTGAACAGTAGGCTAACGCTACTCGCAAACCAGACAGGTCTTCCAGTGGTGACTGCAAAGGGTTACTCCAGAAATCTCTAATCTCTCTCCTTTCCTGGTGAGCTGTTGGCTCTAATCCCTGGGAGGTCCCCAACACCTGCCTTTTAGCATCCCACTCCAAATCTGTGTTCTTTAATAAATAAACCCAAACCATAAACCCAATGAATGATCGATCCTTTTCCCCTATGGCCATGTGACTTCTCAGAGAAAAGAATTCCCTCCAAATGCCCACACCAGTTCTGAGCTTGCCTCAACATTCCTTTTATTGCAGCTGCATTACTTCCACGCGAGATTGCTCAAAACATCTGTGCTGTTACCAGAGCTGCTGTGATTTACACGTCGGCAACTGCACGTCTGCCCTATGGCTTTAAAAGTGCTCACACCAGCATCCCCTCTCCTTATCTCCACACCATCGCCGCTGCCCCGCTGTATCCCGCTGCGGAGAGGTGGCTTGTATTTATTTGTTGGTTGTCTCAATGATTTTGGAAGCTGCCAGCGACTTTCCTAATTCAATAATGCTGCTACTACGGCATTAATCATTCATCATATCCTGAAAGCAAAAGTGGAGCGATTTAAGAACAAAAGGATTTAAAGAAAAATAAACACATGACCCGCTGCGGCTGCTTTGGGGAAAGTAGCAATATATGCATGGCAAAGGCAGTAATGAATAGCATCTGCTTTATCTGTGGAAGAGCAAACAGTTGTAGACATTGATCATTTCTCAAAAAGAGTGGTGTTGACCAAAAACATGGAGGAAAGCCATCCAGAAGCTATTTTGTGCAAATGAAGTGCAGATTTGTGTATATGAGTCGATACCCCATTTGCTGTTTCCTTTCATTAAAACCACAACATTAGCACTGGAAAATGATTATAATGGTTGCAGTCAAAGCCACTGTAATGCTCAATTCACAGAGAACTCACTGAGGGCAGGGGAGGGGAAAAAAAAATATCCTTCAGATCTCAAAAAAAGCATGTTTTCAAGTAATGAAGCTCTAGTGGAATAGGCTCAGGTATCTTATCTTTTCATACTCCCCTGAGCCTATTGTGTAAGTCATTCGTTGCGTCCTCGGGGCCATGCAATGTGATTTCTCCAAGCACCCTTCTACCACCTCGGGTTCCTTGCTGTATTGAGGCCAAATCCTCGCTCCTCCTCTCAAGAGGAGCTCCAAATCCCCACTCCTCCTCCCCAGAGGAGCTCCCGTGGGCCAAAGCAATTCATGGTGTCTCTTGGCTGGGTTATTTTAACCCCCTGGCTCCTGGAGGCAGAGCTCTGCAATCCCCCCAGCAGCCACACGTGCCTGGAGGCTGCCCAGCACTTTGTCCCCTGCCCCTGTCCACGCACAAGCAAACGAGTGTCCAGGAGTTGTGCAAATGAATACCCAGGGGATTGGCTTTGCTTTATGTCCTCACACGCCTCCACGTGTGGAGAAGGGTTTCTGTTCAGGGATTAGTACCCGAAATCATTATTATGCAGTGCTGGTGAGGGGATTGCTCTGGTGAGATGCTCACAGGAGGAGGGTTGCAGGGTCGTGCCCAACGACAGTGACCTTCAGCCTTGGAGAAGACGGCTGAGGAGCTCTTCTTTTTCCCTCTGTATAACACTGTCCTGTTGCTAGCTTTCCTTGCTGCGAGGTGACTCCTCCCAAGATCACTTTAAGGTTTCTGTGCTGGGCCCAAGCTTTTTTCTCAGCAAAACCAGGAGCAGAACCTCTCCCCTGGCCTCAGTGGCAAGGGACGGGGGCACAGGCTCCACCCTGCCTACTGGCAGATTTCACTCTGGCCAGTGAAATCCTCCTCAGGTTGCCCTTCCAAGCCAACCTTTTCCCTGGAGATACTCAGGCCCAGATCCTGCTTGCCTCTTAAAACCAAGGAAACCTACTGCCCAGGGCAACAAAGTCCTTGTTGTCATAGAATCACAAAATGTGTTGGGCTGGAAGGGACCTTTAAAGGTCATCTAGTCCAACCCCCCTGCAGTTAGCAGGGACATTTTTTACTAGATCATATTGCTCAGAGCCCCATCCAGCCTGACCTTGAACGTCTCCGGGATGGGACATCCACAGCTTCTCTGGGAAACCAGTTCCAGTGCCTCACCACCCTCACAGGAAAGAATTTCTTCCTAATATCTCATCTCAATCTCTCTTCTTTCAGTGTCAAACCCTTTTCCCTCGTACTATGGCTCCCCTCCCTGATCCAGAGTCCCTCCCCATCTCTCCTGGAGCCCCTTGAGGGACTGGAAGGGGCTCTAAGGTCTCCCCGGAGCCTTCTCTTCTCCAGGCTGGACCCCCCCAACTCTCTCAGCCTGTCCTCACAGCAGAGATGCTCCAGCCTCTGATCGTCTTCATGGTCTCCCCTGGACCTGCTCCAACAGGTCCATGTCCCGAGCAGCAGCTGCAGTGCAGTATTCACTCACCCATGAGGATCCTTTCAGTCACACAGACTTTGATGATACTTCTCAAAGCAGTGATGTAAAAAGCCTGCTAGCCCGCTTTGTGCCTCAGGTTGCCCACTTCTTCCCTCGCAAGATGGCTAGAAAGGGAAGAGGGCAAGTGAGACTTCTTGGCGTGGCTTCTAGACCTGAGTGAAGTTTGGGGAACGGCTGGTCCCGGGGGCTGGCTCCCCTCTTGCCTCCTGTGAAGCTGGAGCATAGCTGGGGTTTGGCACACTAACCCTCTACCTCTGCCTCGCTGGGAGAGGCCACTGAAAATATACAATCCCCAGACGGGAGCGATTTAGTGAAATTAAAAGCAGACAGGGGGCATTGGAACAAGGAGGTGTCAAATGTTCCCCCTGCCCCACCAAGATTTTGATGTGGCTGCTGTGTATACCTGTCTGTCTCCTCTTCGCCCCTGCCTAAGTTTGAAAGTTAAAATGCACAGGAGGAGCAGAATTAGAGCAAAGACACCCCCCTCCCCTCACAGACACACACATGCGCTTTTAATTGTGTGTTATTACCAGTTAATTTCGGCTTGTCCGAAGGCAGGAAGAAAACAGCCTACAGTGGGGCTTGGGCCTCCAGAGGTATTGTAAAACATAACATCCAAAGGCCTTCCTCGACTCCCTTGCTTCCTCCAGCCCACAAAGAATGTATTAATTCACATTGTTTGATTTTTCCAGATGCCGTTGCTTTCCCACTGCAGTCCTTCTATTTGATTTTATTTTTTTGGTTAGAAAATAGGCTCCAAGGCGTGAGTGAAGGGCAACGGTGCTGCCTTTGAGCCCAGAACGAGCAAGAGGAAAATTGAGAAGTCAAGAAAGCTTTTTACGGGCCCAAGCAGCTCAGGGTCTCAAACAGAATAAAAAGGTTTTATTTGGATGTATCAGAAGCTTGAAGGCAATCGGAGCACTGCTTGGGCTCACAGGAATTCAGGGGGAGCAAAAGAAGATTTCCATGAGGCTTTGGAAAGTTATCTATTCCCTGCCTCCTCTTTCCTGGTGTGATGGGACAGAACGTGAAACAAAGGTGTCACTGGTGGAAGCTGGTGAATTAAAAGTAAATGAATACGGTATAAAACTACCTCTGCCAAGTGATAGAATAACATTTGCGTTTCCTTGTTAATGACGGGGATAGGAAAAATGCTAGGAGATAGAAGACATGATATTTAAAGCATTAGGAATATGCTTAGATTACCAGTATTTAAAAACACAGGGATAATTTGGGATTCGGACACCCCCCTAATCTGTACCCATTAAATTCATCAAACAGCAAGTAAAAATAAAACAGTGACAGGAATATGTGAACAGATCAGGTTTGTCACATATTTTGTGAGATGGTACCTCCCTAATCTCCCCGAATCTTCGCCCATGCCCGCAGTGGTGTGGGCAGAGACACCCATCCCTCCTGTGAGCCTCTGACCGAGTACACACATGAAGCTAAGGCAAAAAAAACCCCAAATCATCATGCAAGCTAAGCTGAATATTTCCATCAATCAAAACCGGCTAGGGAGCAAAGTACTCTTTATACCTAGTGAATAAACAATTACTCACATAGGGATTAAATGGCTAGCTTTTGTCAAAGGAAAAGGTTTACCATTGAGATGCTCCATTTACCAGGATCAGTGTCATTACTTATTATATACTGCTATTACTATATTACTATTACTGCTGAACTTACTATGCAAGTGGGCAGTGTGACGAAAAATAAACGGAAGACAGAGCGGGGTTTTTTCACTGTGTGAAAAAGAGCATTTTGGGGAGGTTTGTGTAATCACAAACACACTAATGAGTAATAAAACGACAGCTGCAAGTCAACGTTGATAAAGTATTTCTATATACATATTGAAAAGAAAAAGAAATCCCTTTTTTTTAAAAAAAAAAAGCCCCAGATTTTTAACAGAGGGGGATCCTAGCTGGCAGTTTATTGAGGATGCTCTGTGTATGTGAAGCTGTGGATTGGATGGGATTTAATGGGGTGGATAAGGAGTACCACAGCAGAACGCCGTTAGGTAAATCGCTGCTACCATTTCCCCCGGCACGGCATAGGTGGGACTGGGTGTCCTGTCTGCAGAAGTAAGAAAGGGGGCTTGGAAATGAACTTGGAAATGACTCTGACTCATTGGTGCAGAAATGGGAAAGCTTTGGGATTCGTTTCTCTTTGAAAGGGAGAGAAAAAAGCAAGGGAGATGATAAAAGAAGAGAAAAAAAATCATCGGTGTACCCTCTGGTACACAGCAAAAAGTGGCCACTTGATGGAAATGAAAGGCAGCCAATTCCACAGCACGAGCAGGAGGCAAGTTTCCTGCTCTCTGGGGGCTCACACTGGCTCTGGGCCGCTTTGCCAGAGAATACCACTCAGGCCAGGAATCCAACAAAACCCAAAGAAGCATTGAGCTTTCCTTTGGACAATAAGAATATCTGAAATTACAATACTTAATGCCAAGGAAAATAGCATTAGAGAAAAATATAGGAACTCGTACTTGAAGCCAGTCACTCACTGTCTTTGGGGTTATTCTGCAATCGTCATTAGGCCATGCTCAGGGCAGGTCTGGGACAATAGCATCAGGTTATTGTGAACTCTATCAGCCACAGGACAGCCAGCAGATGGATCAGGAGGCTGTTCCAGAAAAACAATTCCCATATTATTATCCCGCCTGAGCTATAAATATACATTTTTGTAAGGCTGTCTGAGAGCAATTGAGTGGCAGTTTTAACAGCCCTGGCTTTCCTCCTGTATTTTGTAATTAATTTTTACTAAGAGGTAAATCACTAGGATTTTCCGAACTGAAGTTTGTGCGTGATTTCTATCTGGAGAGCTGCTGACAAATGTATATACTCTTTAATTACTCTCCTCATTTTAAAATCAAATCGGGTCATTAAATGATGGAAAAGGGTTCATGGAAGACAGGCTTTAATCCCTCTGCTGCTCTTCTCCGAACTTTGCACAACACACGGGGTCCGGGATCCAGGCAGATAGGGACCCTTGGTATCTTTCCTTTTCTTCAAATACTCTGTATTTAAAATACTACTCCAGTGGTTTCTGACAACTGCTTAGGGCAATTTTGCTTAGCCTAGCGGAATGTCCTGGAAACTACTGGCAATGATTTAGCTCCCAAAATTGGAACACATTTAGCAGAGACAGAAAGCCTATGAACAAATAATGGACAAATGCCAGAGTAAATAAATGCGGTTCATGAGCTGTGGTCAGAAATGTCTCCCTTTCAGTATGCAGTGCAAATCTTTTGCCAACATTTACCATAAAGTTATTACACAAAGCAGTTTTTCCTCTCAGTAAGACAAACTCAATGAAAGACTGCTTCTAGTCTAGCAGCCTGCCATTAAGGCTGCGATAGCCTGTCATGCCAGCAGAAAACCTGTGAGCAGGGGGCTCGCTTCAAGCTGCGCTTTTCATTTTGTTGGTGGGGCTTCTGTGCAAAAGGGGAAAAAATAAAAGGGAGGGAGCGAGAGAGGCTCCTCACGGTTTGAGATTTCCTCAGGAGAGACCCTGACGAATCACAGGGCGAACTGAGGTCCTCTATCTCCCAACCCCAACGCGGCACAAGTTCCTTCTCAAGCTGTTTTTGTGGAGAGGGGCATCACGGGCATCGCCACCCGGGACCCCACAGCACCACCTTCCTCTTCCAGGGCCTCGTCGGAGGC